>NW_024121688.1:4629211-4664211 GCF_016745375.1 Pimephales promelas | reverse complement strand
TCCCCCACACCATTACACCACCACCACCAGCCTGCACAGTGGTAACAAGACACGATGGATCCATGTTCTCATTCTGTTTACGCCAAATTCTGACTCTACCATCTGAATGTCTCAACAGAAATCGAGACTCATCAGACCAGGCAACATTTTTCCAGTCTTCAACTGTCCAATTTTGGTGAGCTCTTGCAAATCGTAGCCTCTTTTTCCTATTTGTAGTGGAGATGAGTGGTACCCGGTCGGGTCTTCTGCTGTTGTAGCCCATCCGCCTCAAGGTTGTGCATGTTGTGGCTTCACAAATGCTTTGCTGCATACCTCGGTTGTAACGAGTGGTTATTTCAGTCAAAGTTGCTCTTCTATCAGCTTGAATCAGTCGGCCCATTCTCCTCTGACCTCTAGCATCAACAAGGCATTTTTACCCCCAGGATTGCCGCATGCTGGATGTTTTTCCCTTTTCACACCATTTTTTGTAAACCCTAGAAATGGTTGTGCGTGAAAATCCCAGTAACTGAGCAGATTGTGAAATACTCAGACACCAACAACCATGCCACGCTCAAACTTGCTTAAATCACCTTTCTTCCCGTTCTGACATTCAATTTGGAGTTCGGGAAATTGTCTTGACCAGGACCACACCCCTAAATGCATTGACGCAACTGCCATGTCCTTGGTTGATTAGATAATTGCATTCATGAGAAATTTAACAGGTGTTCCTAATAATCCTTTAGGTGAGCGCATGTATGAATTGTTCGTGCATTAATCACTTTTGTATCTATTGCCAATGTGTCAACAGCTTGTAGCGAAACTTAAGAAACGAGATCAGACCTTCCCCGACTTGTCTATGAAAGCCTGTAGACTGATTTTATTTGAAGGACTCGGGAGGTTTTTCCCGGGAAAATCTAAATGTGATGGTTAAGCGCCTCTGTTCCGTTCTATGACACATTGAACAAATGCTTATGTTCAGGAAAATGCAGAAAGAGCTACAATGTACTGTAAAGTCAACGTGGCATCCAATGAAAGAGGATTAATTCAAACTAGTCTCACATAGTCAGATGATATAGTCTACTTTAGAATCAAACTATCATAACAGTGTAATATGAATTACCTCATCTGTTGTCGACATAATGCCGGGAGTTGCAGATCTTGTGCAAATTCTGAAGTGCTGGTGCACACCGCTGTCATTTTTGATGTGTTTGTTGAGAAAGCACACAGCGTATTCATCTAAAGGTCGCTCTCAGCAGTATCAGGATGATCGTTAATATCACTGCAAATGCATTTCCAACTTCTTTTTACTTCTAAGCGAAGAATAAAAAAAACTCGTTGCTGTGCCTGCGTGACTCATATCCTAGCACTGAATCACGTTCAGTCTCTTGTGCGTGTGCGTCACGTGTGCATGAGTACGCGCACAGGATATAAGTGCTGCCGCAATTCATTTAATGGCCACTAGTGGCGCTAATATCAAGGGTTTCTAAAATGTACACAATAGCCACTTTAAGCACAAACTCACTTATTTAGTTTTTTTTCTTTCAGAAAACAAGACTTAAGTCATTTTGATTCTTAGATAAATGTTTAATGTAAGAATTTTTTATATTTTTAATGGAAAACAAGACAAAACATATTTTACAGTGTATGCAATTGTTGACAAATTGTCTCATTGGTGCATTTAGTTCTGTGAGTTTTCATCTCAGAAGTCAATCATTTTTAAGATGATTTGTTTTGCATTATAATTCAGTTGACTATCTGGACTTTAGGCAGTCTGATCAAATATTGTGTCCAAGAAAAAAACAAAACAGATCCCAGGTAAATTAATCACATTTACAGTTACAGTATATTAGTGCACATATATCAAGTTCTTGCTCAGGTGATCATGTGTTTTTGGTCTCTGGACTCAATCATGATAAAATACCCTAAAAATAAACTCAGAAACTCCACACGAGTGCGAGTGAATTACTCTGGGAATCTTGGTGGTCACAGAAGTAATTATCTAGAGGGAATCTATCCTCACTTCATATAATCTAAAGCTTTCCTGTGAGACACCACTGATCCCAGAACAGTTTAGATCTCCTGATTCGGAAAACTGAGAAGGTTTGTTCTAATTGAAGTGCTGTAATTGTTAACTAAACTATTAACTGAATTTTTAGATGAAAAACTTTTCTACTTCAAATTTTTCTACTTCAAAATTTCATGTTTAATTCAATGCGTCACTTGCTATTTCTTTGTAATTATTTTTACATTTAATAGTAATTTCTGATTGAATTTGATTTCTGATTTTTGTGTGTGTGTAGGGTTGACTTTAATGTAGGATTTAACTGCACAGTTTCGGCACAGTGCCACCTAGTGGTCACAATATATTTTTGCTTATTACTTCTGAAGACTTTGACCAAAAATCACAAGACTGGTCTCTTTAGATTAGGTGCAGCATGCCGAGTCGAACGATATCCAATTTTCCCATATTGGACATTTTTTATTTTATCATAAAATGTTGTTTTACGAATGCATTGGCGTATTGTTACGAAACCCAGCAAGTGTTATCAGTACCAGTCACTGGAGGTACTCAAAAGGTTTCCAGGCAGTTCCACCTTGTGGTAAAAAATAATGAATAAAAAAAAAAACTATTTTTTTTTCTAATAAAAATTGTATTTATTCTTTTATTTACAGGTCTGAAAACCTACTTGTTTGAACTCCTCTTAGACTGTTTGTCTGAATTTCACCAAATTCTAGCCAGATCATCTTCAGACCATGCCAGCAGAAAGTTATGGATTTTGTGAAAATGTTTGTATCCCGAAACACAAATCAATGAATTTGATGACATACTGCCAAAATGCATCTAAGGCTGTATCTCTAGAAAGTTTTGATATGTTGACACCAAACTTTCTGCATGTCATTGTCACATAACACTGACCAGACCAGATCAATTAGGGGATCTATTGGTCAGAAGTTACAAGCAATTATGTCACATCACAGACACATCCAACCCACATCTGGGAAGTGTAGAGTGTACCAGATGTACACATGGTTTGGATCTGGGTCAACACTATTGGCGCTTTTCCATTACCAGTACCAGCTCGACTCGACTACCGCCACAGTACCCGGTCGTCATAGCAACGCCTTTCGTTCCTCGTTGCCCCATCAATATCTCGCTGGATCTTCTCTTCAGCCACCAAACAAAGGTATTCTTCCGAGTCGCCACAATAATAGTAGTAAGTTTAGTAACTATCTCTCGCCAAACTATTTAAAAATGGCGGGGTTATTCTGGATACTCCATCTGGCGCTTGCAATGATGAGCAGTGAATGGTGACGATTCTCTCTGACCAATCAGCAGTCGCATTGTTCTCACGTCACATTTTAGTATCACTTCAGCTCGCCTTTGAACGTCGCCGGACGTGATACAAAAAAAGTATCCGAAAGCAGGCACAGGTACAACTTGGAAAACCAAACAAAGATGAGCCGAGCCGAGCCGAGTCGAGACGAGCTGGTACTGTGTAGTGGAAAAGCTCCGTCACAAGTTGTATTTATGGGCGTTCAACTTAAAACTGTCTTTAAATGTCTTAACTCATTGTTGCAGTTGGTCTGATGCTTGCTGGCTTGATTTTTAGCTCCTCGTTCTGCCTCTGGCCCCTTATTTGCTGCATGCAGCTATATTATTTGTATGTAATTGCTAAGTATTGTATCTAATTGTAATCTATTTTGTATCTAATTACAATTTTGTATCTAAAATACAGTAGGTGGTGCAATAAACCTCGGGGATGATCCTCATTTCAAAGTAATAGGATGCAAGTTTTTTGCATAAATATAAAACATCATATCCGTGTGATTGATTCTAACGTGTTTATTATCTTTCTCTTGTGTCTCCTTTCTAACAAACGAAACCCCCGAAGCGTGCAAAAGAAAAGAACAGGACCCGAGCAAAGACAGGAGCAATACACCAAAGAAATCGCGGCTGGTTTTCACAGACCTGCAGCGAAGAACACTTCTGGCCATCTTTAAAGAGAACAAGCGCCCGTCCAAAGAAATGCAGCTGACCATCTCGCAGCAGCTGGGACTGGAACTGAACACTGTAAGCAACTTCTTCATGAACGCCCGCAGACGCAGCCTGGACAAATGGCTGGACGAGGGAAGTCCGGGCAACACGTCGTCCACCTCCAGCACTTGTACCAAAGCGTGATCCCGGGGGGGAGGGGGGTGGTGGGATGGGATGGGAACGTGGGATCGGGATGAGGGTCCCGTGCACCGGGAAGGGTGCAAACTTTTTAAGAGGAGAAAATCGTTCCGAAGGGCAACGAGAGAAACTGCTTACCGGCTCAATGCTTACAGTCAGAAACACACAAATCCAAAGAGAGAAATGTCAGGAAATACTAATATATTGTTTTCTCTTCTCCGGTTCGAAGCAAGAATCATTCATCAGGAATGAAATATTAAAGCAAATCAAAAACATTGTTAACTTTCCAGTTGGCTTTGAACTGATGAGAAGACAAAGGGTTTGCGTCTCACATCTGCATTCACTCTAAATTAGGTTTGATTTTCATTTCCTGAAGAGTGTGTGTGTCGTTATTTTACACTACAAGGGTAAATCTCATGAACACACGTCCAGGTCACATTTTCATTTTCCAGTACAATTTTTTAAAACATTATTACATTTCAAAGAGACAATTATTTCCAATATAATTATATTTAAATATATTATATATAATGATAAAATATACAAATATATTCATATATACATCTCTTAATATCATATAATAATGTTTAGATATTTGTACTGGAAATAAGACTGGATATAGATATATATATTGCTGCATTAATGGTGCAATGCATACAGACTTTTAAAATAATAATAATAATTAATTTCCATTAGATTCAAAAGTATTACTACTACATTACTACATTCATACTACATTATTTTTTTATTGCAGTAATGAGAATGGGATTTTTTATTTTATTTCTGCATTATGTCAATGGGAATTAATTTTCATTACACAAAATATTCATGCATTTCGGAGAGAAATATGGCAGGTTTTTTGTGAGATTCACCCATGATAGCAGCACAGGTTTAAGTTAGCATTGGATCGCAGGTTTTTCTAACACACTGAAAACACCCGTCAGAAGCACAAAGCACAACAAACACGAGCAAACATCTCTCACACCGTTATTGGCCGGCCGGGTTTGTGAGCACAATCCTGAAGCACATTAAATTTGCAATAGAACAGGGGCTGGACCACACCGATTGTTCTTCTTTGGTTTAAAAATAACTCAGGATGATACCGCCGAAGAATGAGCTTCTGTCTCTCAAACACTCATGATGAAATGACATTGTAAACACACACACATGCATCAGCATCACGTTGTCACGACTGTAACTATTATGCTAAGAAACCAAACTGGCATTGGTAATCAGGGCCTTTACAAGAGTTTAAGAGGACAATCTCCACACCAACGCCTACCAGTTTAGCTTTCCAAAGGTTCTTTCTCGCTTAGTTTTATCTACTTTCCAATACAAAACCCTTTCATCTCAAGTTCCATCATTCGTGCTCATTTATTATTGAACCGAGGGCCGGTAAGCAGTTCTCTCCCGGGTAACGCTTGAGGGCCTCTTCGGATCGCTCAAAACGGACACTAAAGACTTTTTCTATTTATTGACAAATCGACACCAAAGAAACTTTTTCTGCACCTAACTGTTCTGCAAACAAAGGACAACAAAGAGGAAAAAAACAACCAAAAAAAAAACAAACTGCAACGAACAAACAAAGACAAGAAAGCGGGGAACGCCGAACGGGCGTCTTTTGTTGTGTTCGGATCGGTGGAGACATTCGAAAAAAAGGAAGCAGAATGGGATCGGAAAGGTTTTAAAGCGACGGAGCTTTTTCCCACGGCATCGGCGGCTCCCGAATGATGCGTCTCTCAAACGAAGTTGAAGATTGTCTTTAATGTGTGCCTATGCAGTTTTTTCAACCCAAATGGAAAGAACAACAAGAACCTCATCAGCTACAATACCAAAGATTCAGAGTTACTCCCACCGCAAATCCATTCCCACAATGCATCGGTGCGATGTTGACTCTTTCCAAACATGGGACGTTTCGGGGTTCGGCTCTGCTTTGGGTTTTTTCCCCCGTAGTCGCATCCGTCTCACTGCTAAAACTAAAGGTGTAACTCAAGCCTGATGGGCATACCAAAGATAAACACCTTTAAGCACATGCAATCCCAAGTAGTTTTGTTTTCATATCCCAGTGGATCAGTATACCAAAGAGTTGCACTCCTCCAGCCATCGTTGAACACATATGCACGTCGTTTCCGGGCGCCGAATCCCACGTTTCCCATGTTTGAGAGAGAGAGAGAGAGAGAGAGAGAGCCGTTAGCATTATTGCAAGGCACCAACGCAGCTGGTACAGAATACATTATATTCCAACTGAAAAGCCAATAATCTGCCAAAAACGCTCACTTAATTCTGTAGAGGAAACTGCAGACTGTAGGTCGAATAGCTTTATCCTTTAGGTTTCTCTCTTTGAAAGCTTCTAGTCCAAAGATTCTCCAGGAGAATTCATCCGCTCTTCACGACAGTCAGGTCTTTAGATACACGGGCCAAAGAGCTTTTCTTTGCTTGTCTTAGTACTTAAATTTCGCCAATGCCTCTGTACAATGTCTTACCCAGGTTTTGCAATATGTGATTTATTTATGTAATTTATATTTGCTATGATTGAACTTAATTTAAGTTGCCAAAATCCCTCCCCCCCCTTTTCCCGATTAGCTTGCCAAAGTTTACATTTACTTCTTTTGCATGTTGGACACCATCAGACTTATTTATTTATGACTAAATGTGATAGAAGGTTGTTGTCGTTGTTATTATTATTATTTGTTTCTTGATTATTTAATGCTATTTAATTAGACGTAATTGTTTGGATGACTATTAGTGCATCAAAGATGCTCTGTTAATTTATTAGTTAGCTTTACTTTAAAAAGCAAGACAAAGGGTGTATTTAATTTTTCTTAGAAAGAATAATTCTGGAAACGTGTTAGCGATCAGGTTTTAGTTGCAACTCACATGTTTGTATGCTTGTATGTATGTCAAGATTTTATGTAAATCGTTCAGTTGATTTTCTTTCGAATGAAAACAATCTGTCTTTGCGATCTATATTACGCGTTTTGTCGAAGGACAAGCGCCGAATTTCAAGCCTGATGTTTTCGAGATCGTATACGGGGTCACACGTTAACGGAGATCAACGCAGGACTCACCAAAGATAAAACCCACGGACGCTGAGAGGCCGTTTATTCATTGCTTCACTCGTAGAAGGACATAGAGGAATCCCTTAAAAACTAGAAAAAGCTGCTTCCAAGACTGACTTGTGTGTGTGTATAAAAGTCTTTCTATCTCTATAGTGAGAACCACAGAGGCTACCTCACTGAATTTTCCATTTGTAATTTTAATCGTGTTGATGAAACCAAAGATACCAAAGATTTCTTTTTTCTCGAGGACGGTCTGCGCTTGACGCCATGCTTGGGATATTTTGATAACTTGTTTCTCTCTTTCCTCTCTTCTTCCTCTTTATTCAGACGCGAGTTCCTCCTCTCCTCGGAAAAATAAGTGCAATGGAGTGGATGGGAATCGACGTCGAGATTTTTTTATTTTTTTTTAGTGCTGTGCGGTTCTGATTGCCCGTATAAGACCTTGATGCAAAAACATACCCACTGAGAAAGATCCCAACAGTCTCGTGAAGATGCGTATATAGCCTATACCACGAATGTCATTTCTCGTGGCATTTATACGCCAAAAATGGTTTTTGCGTGCTTATGCTAAGCACTAAAATACCCTGGGGTCGGTTTAGGGGGGAGGGGGTTGGGGAGTTCATGCGTATTATACGCCAAAAAGTGCGCATCATATGCACGCGAAAAACGCGTACCATATACACGCAAAAACTGTTTTTGCTGTATAAATGCCACGGAAAATGACATCCGTGCTATAGATACAAACTTTCATGGCACAGAAACATTAACAATCAGACGCAAACCACATGGGACGTAATATTGAAACTGATGGAAATAGTTTGATGTGTTAAGTCAAAGCATCTCCCAGTCCAGTATTTTCAATCATATGATTCATATGATTCAACAATTTTTACTCAGAAATGGATTGTAAAATTTTACAAATAAATGACAATACATTGAATTTATGCAATATTTGATTGCAAAACATACTCCAATAATTTATTTAAAACTTTGAAGGAAAAAACAACATTTTTACAGTGCAATAAAATTCCATTACAGACTTAGAACCTTTCTTTATCAGTATATTTGTCTTGTTTTCTAAAACAAATATCACATTCATAAATCAACAAAGGCTAAATTACAAGATAAGTCCTGCTTTATGAAAATATGCCAATGGAGTCTGCCAATGGAGTCAAGTTTTCCCTTTGAATTAAGTTTTTTTTTTTCTGACGCAGTAAATGCATCTTGATTTAAAAATGTTTAGATATTTGTACTAGAAAACAAGACAAAACACAAGAAGAAAACCAATACCAATAGACATTAACACAGTAAAATATGCCTATATCAATTAGTCAAAGTTCTTACACCACATGTCGATGAAACCAGTTTGGCGAACCTCATGAAGTCGAAATCATCCCACATCTGACTATTTGACTTTCAAGCCATTTAAAATAAAACTTTCTTAAATATCTAAATCATTTCTGTTAAAAACACGTTGGTGTTTCTGTGCACGAAAAACTCTAAAACCAAAGACCGAATCATCGCATACCAGACCGAAGGAACTCGATATATTGGACGGTTTTTGTGGAAACACGGCTGGCGTCGGTAACTAAGACACAGATGGGATCGTATCCGTTCAGCTGTAAATCGTACATCACTCCATCCTGTTGGAATTAGTAACACGTTTACTTGTGAAAAAAATAAAACAGAATCTGTTAACAGGGATACGAACGTGTCACGCATTGATCGTCATTAGTTCAAAATAATATAATAATTATGTGGAAGGTGGTGGGAGACATTTGATCCTTCCCTCAGTGTTTTGTCTTGCTTTCCAGTACGAATAAAAATCTGCAGGGAGTTAAAGGGATAGTTCACTTTGAAATTAATTTTTGATATGTTTTAGCTTACCTCAAGGGCATCCAAGATGTAAGTGTCTTTGTTTCCACAGTATTTTTAATTTTGACATTTTTCAGTCAAACCGTTGTTGTCTATCAGTCATACACTGGAGGCTAAGGGGGTCCACCAAAAAGCATGCACAGAGAAGTCAAAATTAAACATGATTTAATGACTCGTGAATGTAAGTACACATTGATGGCCTAAGAGACGAAACGAGCGTTTTGTGTGAGAAAACGAACAGTATTTATATCGTTTTGTCAAAATGATATTTAGCGTCCCATTCATTGACCACAAAATAAACCAAATATAAATGTTTAAAGTTTATAGCATGCCCAAATTGGGAACTTGGGTTGTGTATCAAAATTGTCTCAGCTTCCCAGTAGTAAATATGACTTGAGAGGGCGTTTATGTCAAATTTTTAACTAGGAAACTTGTATTTTACCATAATTCTGATAGCATGTGAAGGCAGCATAAAATCAAGATACATTTACTTGCAAGCAAAATTACTTTGTTTTCTGAAATTAAGCAAGGTAATATATGGAGCCCCTAAAGGGACATGGTGATGGGCAAAATAAGAGAGATGGTATAGGAAAGATTATATTTCAATGATTTTGTGTTCCCCTAAGAAACTTTGGGTTACAATAAACAAACATAAAGGTTTTGTGAGCGAATCAAAGTTTATGCTTAAAAGAAGAACTAATATCTGCCAATGGGGTCAGGAAATAGTTTTCCGTTGTATATGGAATTAAATTGGCTGTTACTTGTTCTTGTTTTAAGCACAAACTCACTTAATTCAGAAAAAAAAAAACACTTATTATATTCAGTCATTTTACTTCTCCAGTAAATCTTGATTTAAGAATGTTTAGGTATTTGTACTGGAAAACAAGACAATTGAGGAAGAGCATAATTTGATTACTCTTTATTTCGATGGTCCACTAAGCAACACTACATGTCAACTCTCATTAGAGTATTAGAGTAGAATACCTAAAGTGGAACATCAAAACAAATATTTTTTTTGCATTACGGTAATTAAACCAAAACAGATTCTCTTCAAACTCATATTGTTTTCAAAAAGAAACCCCTGAAATAGACGTAGAGAGCGCTTTTGTTGTAAAGTATGCGATATTGTTGGATGAGTGCCTTGCTTGAACCAAAGCGAAGTTTCGACCTCTCTGCTTCTTCTTCTGTTAGTACCTCAGCGACAGGAAAAACCCGGCGAACGCGGGTGTTATGGTGCTTTGCAACGCAATCCTGCAAAGAACACAGAATAACTCTATACCAAAGGCTTTCTAGACTTCTCTTCTCTTTCCTCTCCTTTGAATGGTTGCAAAGCTTTAAAAAAAGAAAAGAAAAGAAAAACCTTTGAGCATGTCGAGGGCGCAGACCGTGCTTTTCTTACCAAATTTTTCTCGGATATACCTCATAGAAGATAGTGTTAGGGTATTGTTATTATAGCGTATGTATTAAATTATTCACTTACTCTTATTTTTTAGTAACTGTGACTTAAGACAAACCAAGAAAAAAAAGCTTTATACATCTTAAGTTGTGATTTTTGTAATAGCTGAGGTTCGCTTACCAAAACACAATGCTTGTCTTTTTCTCTCTTGTTAATGTGACAACTTTCACAATTTTGTTCGTGGTGCAAGTTCTTAAGAAATTCTGATTTTATTCTTATTTTGTGAAGGGTGGCTCATATTCTCAACAAGGATATTATTTTTGGATTGGGAAAGGTTGGTTGCTAGAATGAGCCTCAAGTTTACAGTTTCTCATACTTCGGCATCGCTTCTGTTGTACAGTTCGCTTGCGTTTCATTTTCAACATCCATTTTTCTTCTCATTCTCTTCTCGTTCTGTGTGGAAATGTAGCGTTACAGACACCATTCAACGCCGTAGACTTGATTTATGCATGAGTATCTTTACGGTGCTAGCTAGCGTGTAATGCATTGTCGTTCATTTTAAGTTCTGGATCCGTCTCATTTTCATTTCTTTAACTGAGCCTCATTTTTTTGCATGTTGGCCTGATCCAATTCTTGAAGAGTTCATCTCAGATGTGTATAGAAACGTTGTGCACTTGATCAGTTCGGTTTTCGAGATTCACCTAAGATCGCTTTCCATTTGAACAAATCTTTCTGATCAAGTGTTTCGACTGTTAATCTTCCATTATTTTAGAAAAAGAAACCCATCAGCTGTATGTGTGTTTGGACTTCATTTTGACAGATAAGAACTTGTTTAGACATTTTAACGGCCTGTACTTAATCATTCTGCTCTAGATGTGTCTACTATACCAATCCTGTCCAAAAATACAACAGCTAAACATCCTCAAAAACAGGATGAAATGTACCAGACAATCTACTACTAAAGTAAAAACACTTCATTCTTTTGAGAACGAAAGTCCACACAGACTTGCAGGAGTTAAAGTGAGTTTTGACGTCTTGTGTTTTAAACTGAAGGACATTCCAAAGATTGCGTTTAACAGGATGAAACGCTTGAACCGACTGCAGGATATTATGGACTGTATTCCAAAGATCTGCTTTGAAAATGGATTGGAAATGTATTGTTTTCTTTTTCAGTTTCATCATTTGTCATTTTGTTCATTTGTTGGTTTGTTAAACCATTATATTCATGTAAAAAAATGGATTTGTTGTTGGAATCACAAGAGAAAATTGATCAAATTTTAGTTTTGCATTCATGATCAACGTCTTTGAAGCATTCAAAGTACATGTTCTTCCACAAAATGTTTGACCATAAATAAAAAGAACAAGTGATTTTATTCCGAAACCATTTGTTTGGTCAGTCACAACAATAAAACCTGTCTCATGATGTAAATAAAAATATTTGCATTGTTTCACAACTCTAAACAATGAAATGTCCAAAGATTTCCATTTAAATAATCATTGACCAATCAACAATAGTTGTAGAGTTGATTTTTCAATGCTGTTGGTTCCAGAAGTATTTTCTTCATTCATTTCTCCCAGAGGAATTTTTAAAAAGACTTCACAACATTAGAATCACAGAGAAGTAAAGAAAAGAATCACAACATTACTTTGGTTTTAAGCAAAAAAGTATTTGAAAATCAAACAAAAATACAAGACTGTGAACTTAACAACTTTAGTGAGGGAAAGAACTACAATCCCATGAAGCACTGTGAACATTATCGAAAAACAATTGAGAAAAATAAATATGGAAAATATGCATATATATTCAAGTATTTTGAAAGTAGGCACTCGATTACATCATTCACAGTGCTTGATGGGAGTGTGTGTGTGTGTGTGTGTGGGGGGGGGGGGCGGCGCAAAAAAGATCTTTTGGTTTGTTTTGACTCTTATTGGTGGAGGTTTTTTTTACAGCATTATGGGTAGTGTAGTTTTTCATCACGAATGCCGCTGTTAAACTAAATTATTTTAAGAATAAGTTGAAATAATAACGGCTTCCACAGAAGCAAATTAACAACCTCGTTGCTCACAGTAGAGGTGTCTAAAGGTTTATAAGTCATCCTGAAAAATCAGTGTCCCTATGGAGAAAATGAATTAAGTTTTTACATTCGTAACTCGAGTGTATTGCGTTCTACTTGTGCAACCGTTTTAGAGGGTATTTGAGTTTTCAGTTAAATTTCCTTACAACAAACACAGGTAGAACGAGAACGTAATTGGGTTAAAAAAAAAAATTTTCATTCAACAAATGGAATAATTAATTTTCAAAATAGAAGAAATTATATTTTCAGAACATTTAAAACTATTAACGTGTGCACATTTTACCTTAAGTTTAACATCAGAATTTAAAGCTATACATTCACACTGCAAACACTAGCACACATCTCACAGGAATATATGTTGGGAAAGAACAGTTCATAAAACACCGGAGAAGAAGCTTCTTCAGCTGTTTTGCATGTGTTTGAGTCGTTCTCGCATCTGGATTTGAGCAGGCGATGGATTGTTCGAACGCTTCCATAAACTCAGTGTATAAACTTTCCTACAATCAGGTGGGATTTACCAAATAGTATTTGAGCCTCTCATCTGTGCAATAGCCTATTAATATCTGTGTTTGAATAAAAAAAAGATTGAAAAAAGAAACAATGTTACTTAACTACAAACTCAGTGTTGTCATTATCGACTGTTTCTGCGTCACATGGTTTTTTTTTTGGCAGTGTTGAAAGTTGTTGCTCAGCAAAGTAAAACATAGTTTTTTCGTCCTGCACATTCTGTTTGTGTTTGTAACCAAATTTTCCTGTCTTTTAACGCATTACATTTGACCATGGCTCAAGGCGTTGGTGTATCTGTCCGCGTCTTTCTCGCAGGTTTCTTTTGGTTTGAATTTCTTGGGTTGTTGTTTTTTTTTGGTCACTATCATCAGATGGTAGTGTTGTGCTCTTTGCTCTTCAATAAATGACATTGATTCATTCATGTTAAAAACTGTGCCATTTGTCTTTACTAAAGTAATCCTGATTCCCCCCTTGGTACAGGAAGTGTCCGTTTATAGTAACAAACACTTACTGAACTTTTAAATACATTTGGTAACTCAAATAACCCTGGAATACACTGTAATTAAAAGTTTTAAGGGTGTATAAATCCCAACAAAACAAAAGCTTAAACACTTACACATTTCTCCCTACATTATTTTTGTCCAAAAACACCTAATTAACACCCAATTTCAACATTTATTCATCTTATGCAAAGCATGCTGGGAAATAGAACGCTGCTGCACTCATTCTGTTTAAGTTCAGCTCATTTAGTTCATGTCACTTTCTTCTAAGTACAATGAACTTCCATTAGTTATTGAGTGAAATAAACTCAAGCAGTAAAGTGGCACAAGTCAGAGCGCTCGTAAAAAGTGTTAGAACTTGTAAACTCTAAATTTTCTAAATCTGAATCTTGTAATTACGACAAGGAGTAAACGCACCTCAAGACACCAGATCAAGACAATTCAAGAGCCACACAGCAAGACCAGAGGTGTAGTCAAGACCAGAGGTGTGTAGTCAAGACCAGAGGTGTGTAGTCAAGACCAGAGGTGTTTAGTCAAGACCAGAGGTGTTTAGTCAAGACCAGAGGTGTTTAAAGACCAGAGGTGTTTAGTCAAGACCACAGGTGTGTAGTCAAGACCAGAGGTGTTTAGTCAAGACCAGAGGTGTTTAGTCAAGACCAGAAGTGTGTAGTCAAGACCAGAGGTGTGTAGTCAAGACCAGAGGTGTTTAGTCAAGACCAGAGGTGTTTAGTCAAGACCAGAAGTGTGTAGTCAAGACCAGAGGTGTGTAGTCAAGACCAGAGGTGTTTAGTCAAGACCAGAGGTGTTTAGTCAAGACCAGAGGTGTTTAGTCAAGACCAGAGGTGTTTAGTCAAGACCAGAGGTGTGTAGTCAAGACCAGAGGTGTGTAGTCAAGACCAGAAGTGTGTAGTCAAGACCAGAGGTGTGTAGTCAAGACCAGAGGTGTTTAGTCAAGACCAGAGGTGTTTAGTCAAGACCAGAGGTGTTTAGTCAAGACCAGAGGTGTTTAGTCAAGACCAGAGGTGTGTAGTCAAGACCAGAGGTGTGTAGTCAAGACCAGAGGTGTGTAGTCAAGACCAGAGGTGTGTAGTCAAGACCAGAAGTGTGTAGTCAAGACCAGAGGTGTGTAGTCAAGACCAGAGGTGTTTAGTCAAGACCAGAGGTGTTTAGTCAAGACCACAGGTGTGTAGTCAAGACCAGAGGTGTAGTCAAGACCAGAGGTGTGTAGTCAAGACCAGAGGTGTGTAGTCAAGACCACAGGTGTGTAGTCAAGACCAGAGGTGTTTAGTCAAGACCAGAGGTGTTTAGTCAAGACCAGAGGTGTTTAGTCAAGACCAGAGGTGTGTAGTCAAGACCAGAGGTGTTTAGTCAAGACCAGAGGTGTGTAAAGACCAGAGGTGTGTAGTCAAGACCAGAGGTGTAGTCAAGACCAGACCAACCAAGAGCAGAGGTGTCATCAACCCCGAGCTCCAAGACCTGAGGTGTAGTCAAGACCAGCCGAGGTGTACGGTCAAGACCAACCAAGACCAGATGTGTGGTAAAGACGAACCAAGACCAGAGGGGTGGTCAAGACCAACCAAGACTAGAGGTGTAGTCAAGACCAATCAAGTCCAGAGGTGTAGTCAAGACCAATCAAGACCCGAGGTGTAGTCAAGACAAGCTGAGGTGTATGGTCAAGACCAACCAAGACTAGAGGTGTGGTAAAGACCAACCAAGACCAGAGGTGTAGTCAAGACCAATCAAGTCCAGAGGTGTAGTCAAGACCAATCAAGTCCAGAGGTGTAGTCAAGACCAATCAAGACCAGGGGTATAGTCAAGACCAATCAAGTCCAGAGGTGTAGTCAAGACCAATCAAGTCCAGAGGTGTAGTCAAGACCAATCAAGTCCAGACGTGTAGTCAAGACCAATCAAGTCCAGAGGTGTAGTCAAGACCAATCAAGTCCAGACGTGTAGTCAAGACCAATCAAGTCCAGAGGTGTAGTCAAGGCCAGAGGTTAAGTCAAGACCAATCAAGTCCAGAGGTGTAGTCAAGACCAATCAAGTCCAGAGGTGTAGTCAAGATCAGCCGAGGTGTACGATCAAGACCAACCAAGACCAGAGCTGTGGTAAAGACGAACCAAGACCAGAGATGTAGTCAAGTCCAATCAAGTCCAGAGGTGTAGTCAAGACCAATCAAGTCCAGAGGTGTAGTCAAGACCAATCAAGTCCAGAGGTGTAGTCAAGGCCAGAGGTGTAGTCAAGACCAATCAAGGCCAGAGGTGTAGTCAAGACCAACCAAGACCAGAGCTGTGGTAAAGACGAACCAAGACCAGAGGGGTGGTCAAGACCAATCAAGTCCAGAGGTGTAGTCAAGACCAATCAAGTCCAGAGGTGTAGTCAAGACCAATCACAATGAAGTCCAGAGGTGTAGTCAAGACCAATCACAATCAAGTCCAGAGGTGTAGTCAAGACCAATCAAGACCAGAGGTCAGTGCCGCTGCTAGCCATTTTGGTGCCCTAAGCATAATTCCTTTATGATGCCCCCCCTCCCTCCTCCTCCTCCTCGTCCTCCTCCTCCTCCCTAAAAAAAACATTTTCATTTAGGATTTTCATTTAGGGGGTATGATTTATTAAAAAAAATCAAAAATTAAAACGTTACATTTTAGTTTAGGGTCTAATGCTTACTATTAACTATAGTTTCATTACCTCGTTGGTTTCATGGTTTTATAATCACTATGGTCCCGAATTTGAGGCAGGCTGGTTAGGGGGTTCGGGGTTTCCCTGAGAAAATTTTGGATTTCTCTGAACTACAGATGTGCCTAACATGATGAAAAAGGTTTTGCTCATGTTCCTTGTCCCCTCACAATGACAGTAGCCTAAATTACACTAGGCTACATGTTACATAGGCCTATTTTCAGTTCAAAATGGCGAAAATAGACAAAACTATATTAGTTTGCCTAGTTATTTTTGTCATTCGTTTAACATTTATGACCAAAAAAACCCTGTCAAATATATGTTTACATCTTATCTCGCACTTGACCGTACACTGAAGCGTTGAGTTGCACTGTTAAAATTCGCGCTCAGCGTCTGTGAACATAAAGCCCACCGACTTTGATTTGATTGGTCATCTCAAATATTCTAACATTGACGAGCGGTGACAGACCAATGAGGCTCTGAACACACACACATCCTGTCCTCTGTTTCTGACGTGCTCTCTGCCTGGCGCCGCTGCGGATTGAAGATGAAGATCGCGCTGAATCTGATTATAACAAGAAGTTTGAAGATTGATTTTTCATTAGGATATTTTTGGTGCCCCCTCAGCACTTGGTGCCCTACGCACAGCGTGTGATGCGCGTGGTGGGAGCAGCGGCACTGCCAGAGGTGTAGTCAAGACCAATCAAGACCAGAGGTGTAGTCAAGACCAATCAAGAACAGAGGTGTGGTAGGATTGGGTACCGGAACTCGGTGCCAATAGGGAACCAGTTCTGACGAAAAACGGTAGTAACCAGACCAGAAAATTTTGGTGCCTGAGTCTCTGTGTCATGCAAGTCTCTCGCTCTCTCCCTCTCCGACGTGCGCGCACTATACGGTTTGAAGCACAGTCTGTTCTGTCTTGCATGCGTGCGCTTGCTCGCTCGCTCTAGATTCCGGGAGATTTTAACTAATTTCCAGGCATCAGGGAGCCATTATCAATATGCGGGAGACTCCCGGAACGTCTGCTGATGGCGAGGGGATTAATGAAGATGCCGAAGACAAAACGCTCCAAGGTTTGTCTGCAGCCCATTTAGAATCACGATTCACGCCGCCTTGACGCTCACGTCATCATATTATATTAGCGCGCACATCATCTGCTCCTCAGATTTCTCTGCAGAAAAAGGAAGCTTGTCGGCAGCGCGAGGAGTTTGGCAGCGAACCCAGCGTCTCGTTCTCTATTCAGAGAACATGGGTTACACCAGTTACCAGAGACATTATCTTTCATATGTTTACTCAAAGCTGTGTAGCTAAGACGCAGTGAGAAAGAAATACCAAACTCGCCAAGCTAAGAGCTGCATAACTAGTACAATCACCAGATAACATGACTTGTTCAAGCAGACAAAACATGGAAACCTGTAGCGATGTCGATATTAGATTGCCCTGGTAGTAATCTCTATTAATCTCCAGTATTATTACATTGTTTGATACAATATTGTTTTATTTGATATTATGCAAATATAATTTTTTTTATTTTATATTGGTTTATTACCATATATTACTTGTATTTATATTGTTTAAAGATATATATGTTAATATTGTGTCCAGTTTGGCCCTGTACATAAAGGGGATTATTTTTTGACAAAGTGTGTGCGGTTTCATTTTCTGAAGTACTGTTTCAAGGACCTTTTAAGCACCGGAACCATTTAAAAAATACAGAGTAGGTACTGATATTGGATAAAACCCAACCGATACCCAACCCTAGGTAAAGACCAACCAAGGCCAGAGGTGTGGTGAAGACCAACCAAGACCAGAGATGTAGTCAAGACTCAAGACCAGAGCGAGGGCTTGGAGCCAGAGGGGCGTAAGTGGCATTTTGGGCGAATACGAGTTCTTTATATCAAAATAAATGTCTCGATGAGCTCTATCCAATGGTGCCAAAATACCTATCTGAGATCAAACTGTATAGAATAAAGCAACAAAAAGGCGTATCTGACGTTTTTGACTTAATTTTTACATTTGAAAATGTTTGAGAAAATGTTCACTGTGTTAATATGCCATACATTTTTTACTTAAATACTCATTCATGTAAGTATGCCTGTGGTTGCAATATTTGTCATTTAAGGTTAATAATACAGGTGATTGAAGTGTGGTCAAAAATTTTGTTTTGTCTCTCCTGTAAAGTTTGTTAAAAGCCACTTACGCCCCTCTGGCTCCAAGCCCTCGAGAGGTGTAGTCAAGACCAACCAAGACTAGAGGTGTAGTCAAGACCAACCAAGGCAAGAGGTGTAGTCAAGACCAACCAAGACTAGAGGTGTGGTCAATACTAACCAAGACTAGAGGTGTTGTCAAGACCAATCAAGACCAGAGGTGTAGTGAAGACAACCAAGACCAGAGGTGTAGTCAAGACCAACCAAAGACTAGAGGTGTTGTCAAGACCAATCAAGACCAGAATTGTAGTGAAGACCAACCAAGACCAGAGGTGTAGTCAAGACCAACCAAGACTAGAGGTGTGGTCAAGACTAACCAAGACTAGAGGTGTTGTCAAGACCAATCAAGACCAGAGGTGTAGTCAAGACCAACCAAAGACTAGAGGTGTTGTCAAGACCAACCAAGACCAGAGGTATGGTCAAGACCAACCAAGGCAAGAGGTGTAGTCAAGACCAACCAAAGACTAGAGGTGTTGTCAAGACCAATCAAGACCAGAGGTGTAGTGAAGACAACCAAGACCAGAGGTGTAGTCAAGACCAACCAAAGACTAGAGGTGTGGTCAAGACTAACCAAGACTAGAGGTGTTGTCAAGACCAATCAAGACCAGAGGTGTAGTGAAGACTAACCAAGACCAGAGGTGTAGTCAAGACCAACCAAAGAATAGAGGTGTAGTCAAGACCAACCAAGACCAGAGGTGTAGTCAAGACCAACCAAAGACTAGAGGTGTAGTCAAGACCAACCAAGACCAGAGGTGTAGTCAAGACCAACCAAAGACTAGAGGTGTTGTCAAGACCAATCAAGACCAGAGGTGTAGTGAAGACCAACCAAGACCAGAGGTGTAGTCAAGACCAACCAAGACTAGAGGTGTGGTCAAGACTAACCAAGACTAGAGGTGTTGTCAAGACCAATCAAGACCAGAGGTGTAGTGAAGACCAACCAAGACCAGAGGTGTAGTCAAGACCAACCAAAGACTAGAGGTGTAGTCAAGACCAACCAAAGACTAGAGGTGTTGTCAAGACCAACCAAGACCAGTGGTGTAGTCAAGACCAACCAAGACCAGAGGTGTGGTCAAGACCAACCAAGACTAGAGGTGTTGTCAAGACCAATCAAGACCAGAGGTGTAGTCAAGACCAACCAAGACCAGAGGTGTAGTCAAGACCAACCAAGACTAGAGGTGTAGTCAAGACCAGAGGTGGGTGGAAATCATCATATTTGAGTGATTTGTGAAGGATCATGTGACTCTGAAGATTGGAGTAATGATGCTGAAAACTCAGCTTTTAACACAGGAATAAATTACACTTTACTATATATTCACATAGAAAACAGCTGGTAAAAATTAATTATATTTCACAGTTTTCAATGTATTTTTGATCAAATAAATGTAGCCTTGATGAGCAGAAGAGACTCTTTCAAAAACACATATTGAATGTTTGTCATGTCAATATAAACAATGTATTTAAAGCATTTCATTAAACAGAAGCAAGGACACATAAACTTAAACCTAAATGTTTAATAGTTTTTTATTTGCATTGTATCACCAAAGCACTTCTTTATCAAATACATGAAACTCAGCTTTTCTCTGGTAAGTGGCTTATGTTGGTGTGATTTCTGTCAAACATTTTTCTCTCAATCTGTTCCTTCTTTCCGTCATGGCTCTGGGGTAACAGGCGCTCATGTTCCCGTCTTATCGGGTGACATTTGGCTTTTCATTACTTGTGAGGAGGATAAGAGCCGAGAGATAAGGTGTGACATTAAGAGATCGTTCATACATGTTGTGAGAGACAGACGCCAGTCAAAGGAAACACTGACAGCTGCCATCGACGAGTTTGAAGCTGAAAACAGAGCTGGAAAAGGGCACGCTCACCACAATAATCCATCCAAACACCAGCAGACAAGATTCACCTTCAAACTCAAGTTTATGCAGTGCAACATTTGAGTTTCCTTGGAAGTTTTCAGCCTGAAGAAATTTACTTCCAAAAAGTTCTAAAATGATTTGCTTCAGGGCCATCAATGTCCTTAAAAGTTAAATTTATTAATGGTTATTTATAAACAATTTAAAAAGCATGGCGTTCAGTGAAATTCCAGGATGAATAAAAACCAGCAAAACTATTTTTTTCTGTTGCATTCATCAATCAGAATTACCATAAAAACATTATTCTCATGTTAACATTATTATTACACATTGAAAAACCGCAAACATTAGGCCTACATGATGCACTTTCTTTTCAGTATTTTGCTGAGGTGAATTAATAAGCGATATTAAGTTTTCTGCTGTCAATAATACTGATTTGCACATTGCACATAATAACCACCTCTAAATCTTGTAATTATGGTAATTCTGATACAATGTTAGTGCAGGATTAGAGCAACTCTAAAAGTTAGAAATGTCTGTAGTCAGATCATTGTTATTAAAGTATCATTCAGACAAAATAGTTTTTTTTAACATTTTGAATTAGTTTTTGTTTATATTGTCTATTTTCACTTTTTTGTTGTTTTTACTGTCACTTTTGTGCTTTACTGTCATGATAATAATGTCACACTCACAATACAAAATATTTTAATGAACCTCAACCTAATAAAGCGCTGAACAGCAGCGAGACATTTTTGTGCATTTCTGCAGCTGAATCCAGAATAAAATCTAATGGGAGTTTCGAGTAATTGAGAAAAATCAATATGTAGGCCAGGCCTAAGCAATAAGGTAGGAGTGGCTGTGCAGTAACGTGAATAAGTAACGGCGGAAGGGCGTTGTTAGGCAAAGCGGATAACCCCTTCAGCCATTACTTATTCACATACAGCACTTGCCTACCTTATTGCTTTTATAAAACGGTTTCCACACACACACACACAAAATTAAAAGTAAAAAAAAAAAATGTATTAGTGCAATTTTCATGAAGTAAAATATCACTAAAAGCCTTCCTTCCGCTAGAAAAAAAATAGTCCCTGACCATAAACAGCAAAAATGTGTAATATGCATGAAAGCTCAAATAAACACAACATAGGAACTGCTGTGTTGCGCAGTGATACACAGACCCGTTGGGTGAAGTGGTCATGGACGTTTTTATCATGAATAAAGC
Organism: Pimephales promelas; assembly: GCF_016745375.1. The sequence continues at coordinate 4,642,691 of NW_024121688.1, read as the reverse complement.
ATTATTGACCAATCAGAATCTTGGAACTAACCGTTTTATAAAGTATTAGTGCTGTCAAATCGATTGATCACAATTAATCACATCTAACATAAAAGTTTGTTTATACACACACACACACACACACACACACACACACACACACACACACACACACACACACACACACACACACACACAAATAAGGGATAGTTCACCCAAAAATGAAAATTAAGTCATTAATTAGCCTACTCACCCCCATGTTGTACCAACCCCGTAAGACATTCGTTCACCTTCGGAACACAAATGAAGATTTCTTTGATTAAATTTGAGAGGTGGATCGCTGCTACATAGGAGGGATTGAAATTTGATGGCACAGAAAGTCATTGAAGAAAATGTTTAAATATTCCATTTGACTACAGTGGCTCAAGTATAAGTTTATCAAGTAACGAGAATACTTCTTGTGAGGAAAACAACGTGGGTTCAAGAGATTTCCACGACGCATGCGAGAACTGAGGAGAGGACGTTCTTATTCTACTATTTTGTAGAGCTCCTTAGGAGTACTGCCACCTACTGTATAAAATGACGTATAGCTGTCAACCCTCCCGTTTTTCTGGGTTTCTCACGTATTTTAGCTCTTTTCCCGCTGTCTTCCCATTTTAGTATTTTCCCTTAAATATCCCGTATTTTTACGCTCTGACTGTGTGAGACAAGCTTGGGCAGATTCGGCTTTAAGTCGTTTAACGCCGTGCGTGCTGTCACAAAAAAAGCTGTACAGAGCTTATGCGAAATGATCTTGCCGGTCTTATGCAACCAACTTGTCATTTCGTGCGGACGCGTCGAGTATAAAGACTTTACTCCGTGTCAGCGCGCGCTCTGATCGGTAAAGGTGCACAGACCTCTCCTGTAGATCATCTCCAGCACTCAGCCTCCGAAGCATCACTAACTACCCCACCGTTTCCCCAAAGCCTGTCGGTTTTCTTCATAAACGGATTATGAGTATTTACACATTCTCTATGATATATATTTGTAAATGACAACTGTCTCTTTCTCTCTCACACATGTATGTAGGCTAGTTATAAACTCTTTAGACTTTTAATTATCTTTATTTTTAAAGGGTAACTAAACCCCTGGTCAGAGCCTGACTCCACCCACTGGCAATATTTGAAAATGCTGAAAAAGTGGGCTGACCCCAGCGGAGATAGAGGGGACGAAATAGATGCTAAACCACTCTATCCTGATCGTTTTCAATACTCACAATTCCAATTCCTGACTCCCTACAGTGGTTTTGACGACACAAGATGGTTTTTATACTGCCAAGGGCGTAGCTCGCCTGGTGAGCTAATAACCTGCGTACGTCACGAAGTGCGGAACATCCAATAGGAAAATTCAACTGCAGTAGCCACCGTTCAACCTGAAGAGAGCAGCACTAAGATGTTTTTACACCATATATTGTAGAAATAGAACACTTTATAAACAAATGGCAAAAAAGTTACTCGAATCAATGACTGGTATTAATAAAGATCCATTCTTACAGATCATTAACTAAAAAAAGTTGGTTTAGTGTTTAGTTACTGTTTAAAGTTTGTGGGTAAGAATTGTGTAAAAGAAAAAAAAAACCTTATTTTGGGGATGGACTCTGGTAAATCCCCCTTATTTTCAATGTTCAATGTTGACAGCTACAAGCACTTCATCTTATACAGTAGGTGGATGGTGGTAGAATACAGTGAGCAGCTAGCCTAGCTGTAACAAGAAGTAGTAGAACAAGAACGTCCTCTTCTCAGTTCTCGCGCATTCGTCGTGGAAATCTCTTGAACTCACGTCTCAGGCCCACAAGGAAGAAAAGGAATAGTCGAATAAAGTCATTATTTGTGTTTTGTTTTGTATAAACGTATACTTTGAGCCACTGTAGTCACATGACACCTAACCCCTGCTGCTCCCGACGAGCTGGATTGCGCCTTGTATGGCTGACACCGCCGTCGGTGAATGTGTGTATGAATGGGTGAATGTGAGGCAAATGTAAAGCGCTTTGGTGGCCATTGGGTCTGTGAATGGCTATATAAATGCAGTCCATTTACCATTTAACTATCCCTTTAATTCATGATCAATCAATTTGACAGCACTAATTACATCTTAATCTTAATTAATAAACAATCATGCCTTCAGAAAGTCAACAGGGTTCTTAGAAAAAAAAAAATGGTAACAAGTTAATAACCACTTCTTGACCAGATGATGGTCATCATTTTACTACAGATAGAGAGAGTAGAGACAACAAAGAGCAAGACTATTAGTTCTCATCTAAGATCCGTGATGAAAGAAACCGGAGAAGCAGAAACAACAGAAATACGGAGAACAGTTTCAGAACCAGGATTAGCCTATTACACACTCACACAAAGAAAAGCCATGAAACTAAACAATTATCATGTGACTGACGGTGATTCTTTGGATCATCTCAAATAAGAAGTACATTTTTCAACTGATTTTTGCTCAAATGTGGATGATGATAATATAATTTGTCATGAAAAAATAAATAAATGAATAAAATTAAAGACATGTCTCAGAACATGAGGTGTAGAATGAGCCAAACACAAGATTTTAGGGTTTAAAAAAGGTCCATGGAGAAGAAAAGTGATTTCTCGTTCATCTCTCTCTCTCTCTCTCTCTCTCTCTCTCTCTCTCTGTCTTTCACCACATCTGTCCTTTCCAATCGCCCATCTGATCAGTCTCTCCCCAACAGAATCACTCACTGGTTCATTTCTCCTTTCTGCTCCATCATCCCCATTTCTCTCTCTCTCTCTCTCTCTCTGCAGAAATCAATGCTCTCTCTCAATTAGAGGTCACAGAGCTGCTGCTGCCGTTACACTTTTCAATTACCAGGAGGATCCAGCGGCCCCAGAGCGCACGCGCACACACATACACACACACACACACACACACAATTATATTTTGCATAAAGGAAATTAAACTTATTCTTAGGGCCAGTAACAATTTTTGACATTATTTTGCAAATGAAAATGTATTTAATGTAATGAAAAGTTTCATAAATATATACGGCTATATACTCATACATATAATGTTAATTCTAATAATTATTTTTTAAATGCGAGTTAAATATACACACATACACAATAGTGTAGTATTTACTGTCTTTCTATTAGGTTGAGACACATCATTAACAATAAATAAATAAACAGAAAATGACATGTAATTTTCATGTAAATAATGCAAAAAAAAATCCTATTGTTCTAACTAGAGTCATTTTATTTATGCACAATATAATTTATATATTAATATTTCTTTTCATTTTGAAAACGGACTAAAGCGGGTTTACTTGATTATCCAGACATAATTTAATAGAAGAGTATCAAATATGTTCATCTCTCAAACATCCTTGATTGCATTATACATTTTAAAACTACAGAACATAAAACAAAGCATTTCAAGATCATCTCATACTGTATATCAACAAAGAACACACGCACATTTTCTTGTTTTTTTTTAGATTCTTTATATTATGTTTGAAAGTTTCATTAATTTTTCTGATTATTATTTCATGACGTATGACTTCAGCATTATATCCATCAACTACATGATGCTTTAATGGTGTTTTCAGCTCAATATCTCAATCATACAGGTTTAAACCACATAAACGAATGCACTCCTAAATGGTCCTGATGAGAGGTCAGAGGTCAGGGTTTCTGGTTGGCGAAGAAGGCCTTGGTCTGCCCACATGTGGGATTCACACACAGCGGACAGCGGAGGGTCAGCTGACGGGAACACGACTCGTTGGACTTCAGATGAGACTGAACCAGATCAGCCAACGCCTGAGAACCAGAGAGACCACCAGTGCTTACATGCTTGGAGCACTACATAGAGAGCACTACATACATAGACTGCACAACATAGGGTGCACTGCATAGACTGCAGTACATAGGGAGCACTACATAGAGAGCATTACATACATAGACTGCACAACATAGGGTGCACTGCACTACATAGGGAGCACTGCATAGACGGCACTACATAAGGGCCCTACATAGACTGCGCTACATAGACTGCGCTGCATAGACTGCACTGCATACGGGGCGCTGCATAGGGAGCACTGCATAGGGAGCACTGCATAGGGAGCACTGCATAGGAAGCACTGCGTAGACAGCACTACATAAGGGCCCTACATAGACTGTGCTGCATAGGGAGCACTGCATAGACTGCACTACATAAAGACCCTACATAGACTGCACTGCATAGGGGGCGCCGTATAGGGGGCGCCGCATAGACTGCACTGCATAGACTCCACTGTATAGACTGCACTGCATAGGGGGCGCCGCATAGACTGCACAGCATAGACTGCACTGCATAGGGGGCGCCGCATAGACTGCACTGCATAGACTGCACTGTATAGACTGCACTGCATAGGGGGCGCCGCATAGGGGGCGCCGCATAGACTGCACTGCATAGACTGCACTGCATAGGGGGCGCCGCATAGACTGCACTGCATAGACTGCACTGCATAGGGGGCGCCGCATAGGGGGCGCGGCATAGACTGCACTGCATAGACTGCACTGCATAGGGGGCGCCGCATAGGGGGTGCGGCATAGACTGCACTGTATAGACTGCACTGCATAGGGGCGCCGCATAGACTGCACAGCATAGACTGCACTGCATAGGGGGCGCCGCATAGACTGCACTGCATAGACTGCACTGTATAGACTGCACTGCATAGGGGGCGCCGCATAGGGGGCGCCGCATAGACTGCACTGCATAGACTGCACTGCATAGGGGGCGCCGCATAGACTGCACTGCATAGACTGCACTGCATAGGGGGCGCGGCATAGGGGCGCGGCATAGACTGCACTGCATAGACTGCACTGCATAGGGGGCGCCGCATAGGGGGCGCGGCATAGACTGCACTGCATAGACTGCACTGCATAGGGGGCGCCGCATAGACTGCACTGCATAGACTGCACTGCATAGGGGGCGCCGCATAGACTGCACTGCATAGACTGCACTGCATAGGGACCACTGCATACAAGTATTGATTTCTTAAACAATCTAACTGACCCACGCACACACACACACATACTTGCTTGTGTGTGTATATATATATATATATATATATATATATATTTATATTTAAACATCAAAACCGTGTGTGCGAGCAGACATTGATATTATTTGAAACGATGATGTTATTGCTGCTGTCGAGACTCACCCTGAAGAACAGAGGATTTCCATTGAGAGATTCTGCTCGTCTGATGTTCTCTACTCCACACTGAAAACACACACACACACACACACACACACACACACAAACACGTCAACAATTAAGGCAATAATACTGCATACAATATTCAATAATACTGCATACAATTTTATTGGATCATTACTGTCCATATACATAAACAGAGACTTGAAAATGTAATAATGACTTTTTTTTCTGATGACATATTCAAGGTTGTTGATGGACAAAATTATCTTATGCTTTTGTGTTACTTTTTGATTAATTCCCATTCTATAATAAGTTTTTTATGCTTTGAATAAATTTTTTTTTAAATAGTTTTGTTTTCAATTTAATTTTAAAGTTTAAGTAATTTTATTATTATTTCTTTCTTTATTTTTTAAATATTTAAATATTTAAAGTAATTCACCAAATTTTGCTTTGGCAACTAGCTGACATAAAACTTCATTTAAGTTTATTAGGGCCCAAGCCCTGAAAGGGCGAAGGCCCTATTGTTTTCCTTGCGATTATTTTTCTTCTCTATTATTATTATAATAATTATTATTTTACTACCTTTTGGGCACTTTTGGGGCCCTTAACGTGCTCGAAAACTCTTGAAACTTTGCACACGGGTCAGAACCCGCGGCCATCAGAGCCGGGCTGAAGCTGGTACCTGGGCGTGGCAGGGGGGCTCGTCAGCGCCCCCTGGAACGGGGTCCGAACACTCGGTCCATAACTCAAACACGCTTGCATGTAATAATATGAAACTCGGTACACATGTTGATCTCATCGTTTCATCTATACCTCGCGCTTTTACTTTTTACCCCAGCCCAACAGGAAGTCGGCTATTGAGGTTTGTTTGTAAAACGCTCGCAATGGTATTTGAAATACTCCTCCTAGAGCTTTGATCCACATTCGACGAAACTCGGTCAGCGTGAAGTCAAGACATTGAGGATGAAAGTTTGCGAGGGGATTTTTGATATCTCGAACGGTTTGTCCGTGGCGAGGAAACGAAATCATGGCGAGAAACGTGAAACAGGAAGTGTGTTATAACTTCAGCATACATTAACTGATCTTGATGAAACTTCAGCAGTGTGCTCGCTGTAAGAGGACGATCACATGGATGTGACTATTGTGAGTAAAAGTTATAGCGCCACCAACTGGCAGCAGGAAGTGTGTCACTTTCAAAATGCTTTGAAATCACCCTTTTATTTTTACCCGATTTGCTTCAAACTTCATCTGTATAATGTAAACATACGGCAGATGTAGACCTGTGAATGGATTCTTGATATCTTTGAAACTGTTGCCGTGGCGACGCATCAAACTTTGCCCTTCTTTTAGGATGCTTTTAGGATGCTTTTGAGACCCTTAGCATGCTTCAAATTGCATGAAACTCGACAGACACATCACATTTATTAGCCAGTAGACATGTGCAAAGTTGCAGAAACGGGCGTGGTGAGGGCTCAGTAGCGCCACCTTTTGACAAAAGTGGGGTGGTTAGTTTTAACTAGAGTTACAAAAATTGGTATGTATATTGTACTCCTCGAGCCGGACAACTTTCTAATTGACACTTATTAGCTAGGACCCACAGAAACTCAGATATTTTTGTTTGAATATGGCCACTCTGAGCCTTTGGCTGGCTGGCTGGCTGTCTGTGTGTGTGTGTGTGTGTGTGCAGGGGGAGGGGGCTTAACCATTTCACTGCTGTGTGTATGACCTGCATAAAGAAAATACATTTCTCAAGCCTGGTATTTTTTAAATAAGTTTTTATTTTTATTTTTTATAAGTAAAGGCATATAACTAGTTTAATTGTAGTGAATTGACAATAGTTTTATATAATTAGTTTATTAATCAGATTAACTTGGTCAATAAACTTGGTCTGAAAATTTGGTCCATAAATCAAACACACTTGCATGTAATAATATGAAACTTGGTACACATATAGATCTCATCGTTTCATATATACTTCACACTCTTACTTTTTACCCCAGCCCAACAGGAAGTTGGCTATTTAGGGTTGTGTTTAAAACACATGCAATGTAATTTAAATTATTGCTCCTAGAGCACTGAACCAAATTCGACGAAACTCGATCAGCGTGAAGTCAAGACATTAAGGATGAAAAAGTGCCACGGGATTTTTGATATCTCGAACGGTTTGGCCGTGGCGAGGAAACGAAATTATGGCGAGAAACATGGAACAGGATGTGTGTTATAACTTCAGCATACATTAACTGATCTTGACGAAACTTCAGCAGTGTTTTCGCTGTAAGAGACCGATCACATGGATGTGACTATTGTGAGTCAAAGTTATAGCGCCACCAACTGGCAGCAGGAAGTGTGTCACTTTCAAAATGCCGTGGCAACGAAACAAACTTTAACATTATTTTTTGATGCTTTTGGGACTCTTAGCTTGCTTGAAATTGCTTGAAACTCAACAGATACATCACATTTATTAGCCAATAGACATGTGCAACTATGGCAAAAGATTAAAGTAATGTCAAAAAAGTAAACACTAAAAGCCTCATATCTTCTAAAAATGTAATTATACATCATTTGTTTCTAAATTAAATTATACAAATATTATAACTTCCCCAATTTTTCCTTTTTTTTCATTTAAGAATTGTGTTTACGTTCAAAAACAGCCAGAATTGTTGTAAAATTCATAAAAAAATAATAATCTGAGTCATACGTAGTGCTATACTGCCCTCTTGTGTTCAATATCAGGTAGGCCTATTGTGTATATTCCCACCGGTTAATCAACGTGTGACTCCGCTGGGACTTGGGAGCTTTTAAATCGCTTACTTAAAACCGAAAGTCAAAATACGGATGTCCGCACAAGACATTAATGGTGTGGAGTAGAGCGAGCATTTTAAATAAATTCCTATTAAGTAGGATTGAACTAAACAGAAAGAATGTTCACTCTGTTCTGCTGGTTCCTCGCTGGTGGATCATATGATTACTTTGTCATAATCTATGACAAAAATGCTATTATAAACCATATTAATAATAGATAATACACATTGCTCTTATTTTTGAAAAATACATTCATGAAAAACAAGATAACAAAAATCATTAAAAAAAAAATATAGCCATGGCTGCTATAAAGCAACATATAATTGAAAGGCAATTAATAATCTGTCATTACGTCACTGCATTATGATATTACGGCTCCAATACGGTGCAGCACAAAGCACTTATGTGCATCCCGAGCGGAGAATGATGTGCTTGAAGCCACATGAAGTTACAGCGCATTGAGTCCGTATTGAAAAGTTCAAAGCACAAAGGAAATACATATTTATGAACAGTGTATTATACATTATCTATCTATGCAATAGTTTATTGAGCCTTTTCTTTTAAAGGTTTTAAATTTCAGTTACTGTGTGCGTGAAGAACAATTATAGTGCTCTGACTCTAGTGTTGTGATCTAACCGACAGCGTCCGACACCCGGTAGAAAGTAACACGATTAAGTTACAGCAATAAAGTCCAGCAAGAAAAAGTTTCTTCATTCGAAAATATAGACCTTTAGACCTTTATCTTAAAGATCCAGTATAATAGGATTAACATTGAATCATTGAAGATCGTTTCATCATTGACTGTAACCGAATGTGACGTGCTGTTTGAATGCTGAATGGAGAATGACTGACAGGCGCAGAGAGGGAAAAGTTTGTGTTCTTGAATTTAATGACTTAAATATTAATTTCTATATCACATAATAGCTTCAGAACACTAATAATACAGTACACAAAAACTTTATGGTACTTTAGAAAGTTTTTGTGCCTTTGTGCCTAACAGAATAGTATATGCACAATATAGAATTTGAATCAGCCTCGTCAAAGATGGCAGTGTCAGAGCCGATACCGATCCTGAGTATCTAATCGGCGCACTTCTTTTCAACAGTCAAATTGAAATTGAAATTGCTTGAAACTCAACAGATACATCACATTTATTAGCCAGTAGACGTGCAAAGTTTCAGAAACGGGCAATGTGCAAGGACTAAATAGCGCCACCTTTTGACAAAAGTGGGGTTGTTAGTTTTATCTACAGTTACAAAAATCGGTATATACATTGTACTCCTCAAGCCGGACAACTTTCTAATACATAGTCATTAGCTCGGACCAAGAGGAAGTCAGATATTTTGGTTTGAATATGGTGAGCCTCTCTCTGAGCCTACGTCCCTGTATGGCAAGCCCTTTTAACATTTAAAAGCTAAGTTTGCCTGTCCGGAATTAACATTGTAGATATCAACAACGTCTTTCTGTCTATTCGTAATTACATTTTGGATAGTTTGTATTATCATTTAAGACATCTGTAACATAATTGTGACTAGTCGAAATGACAGAGTATGGCAAGCCGTTTTAACATTTAATCATAAAAGGGCCAAAGCCTTCGGCACCGCTACCCGGGTGCCTTTAGGTAACTAAAGGAACCGGGGTTGCGGTGCCACCGGCTTGGGCCGCCATCGCTGCTCGCAGCTATATTTATTATTTTGTAACCTTTTGGGCATTTTTGGGGCCCTTAACGTGCTCGAAAACTCTTGAAACTTTGCACATGGGTCAGAACCCGCGGCCATCAGAGCCGGGCTGAAGCTGGTACCGGGCGTGGCAGGGCGGCTCGTCAGCGCCCCTGGAACGGGGTCCGAACACTTGGTCCATAACTCAAACACGTTTGTATATAATAATATGAAACTCGGTGCACATGTTGATCTCATAGTTTCATCTATACCTCGCGCTTTTACTTTTTACCCCAGCCCAACAGGAAGTCGGCTATTGAGGTTTGTTTGTAAAACGCTCGCAATGGAATGTCATATACTCCTCCTAGAGCTTTGATCCAAATTCGACAAAACTCGGTCAGCATGAAGTCAAGACATTGAGGATGAAAGTTTGCGAGGGGATTTTTGATATCTCGAACGGTTTGGCCGTGGCGAGGAAACGAAATCATGACGAGAAACATGAACCAGGAAGTTTGTTATAACTTCAGCATACATTAACTGATCTTGATGAAACTTCAGCAGTGTGTTCGCTGTAAGAAGACAATCACATGGATGTGACTATTGTGAGTCAAAGTTATAGCGCCACCAACTGGCAGCAGGAAGTGTGTCACTTTCAAAATGCTTTGATATCACCCTTTTATTTTTACCCGATTTGCTTCAAACGTCATCTGTATAATGTAAACATACGGCAGATGTAGACCTGTGAATGGATTCTTGATATCTTTGAAACTGTTGCCGTGGCGACGCATCAAACGTTACCATTCTTTTAGGATGCTTTGGAGACCCTTAGCATGCTTGAAATTGCATGAAACTCGACAGACACATCACATTTATTAGCCAGTAGACACGTGCAAAGTTTCAGAAACGGGCGTGGTGAGGGCTCAGTAGCGCCACCTTTTGACAAAAGTGGGGTTGTTAGTTTTATCTACAGTTACAAAAATCGGTATGTATATTGTACTCCTCGAGCCGGACAACTTTCTAATTGACACTCATTAGCTAGGACCCACAAAAAGTCAGATATGTTTGTTTGAATGTGGTCTTGCTGAATCTGAGCCTATCTCTGTCTTTGCCTGTATGTGTGTGTGTTTGTAGGGGGAGGGGTCTTAACCATTTCACTCCTGTGTATATGGCCTGCATAAAAAATAAATGCCTTAAGCCTGGTATTTTTTTAAATAAGTTTTTTTTTTTTATATAAGTAAAGGCATATAACCAGTTTAATTGTAGTGCATTAATAGTTTTATATAATTAGTTTATTAATTAAATTAACTTGGTCCATAAACTTGATCTGAAAATTTGGTCCATAAATCAAACACACTTGCATGTAATAATATGACTTGAGTGTTAATCACATCATGTTTTCAGTTTGAATATAAAATATATAAATTATGTAAAAAAAATAAAGTTGATCCAGCTGGAGCGCAGGCTGAGAATAGCGCTGTCATGACTGGATCAGAGATCATCAGTCATGCCCTCTCATACCTTACGCGCACACCACGCCCACTTACATCAGATCACATCAACATGTCAGCCGGAGGGATAACGAGGGTCGCTTTTCGGATTCAAGAATTTCTTACAACAAGATGGCAAAAGAACAGCGCTTTGCAAGACATGCAACGTTAAGATCGCGGACAGTCAGATGACAACCTCCAATTTCGTCCGTCATTTGAAGAGCCATTCTGCCCAGTAAGTGCTTGTCAATTTGTTAATGTTATCTGGTTAGCTCGTTCGTAGTTAGCTAACTAGCTAATGTAAGTTAAAGGAGAACTCCGGCGCAAAATTACACATTGTTACCTAGTCAACCGTTATCTGAGATTTGTTTTCATGACTGCCGAATGTAAATAGTTTTATCTATAAAAACAGTTTAGCCTATAAGTGACGTCCGACATTCTGCATATTGTGTTATTTTGTTAAGCCCCACTAAAGGCATAAAAAACTGTAAAGCACAATCAAGTTTTCACACTATATTCCAAGACTTCTAAAGTCATTCAATAGCTTAATGTGTGGTAAAATTAATTTTAGTCTCTAAGTTAAAGTTAACGGAAAGTCATCTCGCCTCAGTCATTCTCCATGCATCAGCATTAGCGCGTCGCGTTCGGTTGCGACAGTAACACGACGACACTCTCTTCAAGATTGTTCCCAATATTATACTTTATTTGTAGATAAGGCATAAAGGTCTATGATTTGCATAAAATGACTATCTTGCTGGAGTGGAGTTTATTGCCCTTTAGAATACACTAAGCATTAGTGCTGCACGATTAATTATATCGCAGTCGTAATAGCGATCTCAAACCTATGCAATTATATAACGCAAAAATGCCGCGATTTTATATGAAATAAACAAAGTAGGCTATTAGCGCAGCATCTCTTCTTTTTTGTCATCCTTTGACTAGTGTTACAAGATCCCCCTCTTATTGGTTCAAATGCCTTTTCGCATTTTGCACGACAAGAAGTGAAAAGCTGCCTGTGAGTGCCCTAGATTAGAATAGATGAGACTCGCATAATGCGCATGCACTGACCGTGTGCCAGCCCAGAATAAACAGTTCTCTTTCGAGCTTGAACGAACAATAGCACACACAATTATGCCAAAATGTGGTTTTGTCTAGTATCTTCATAACATAAGAAAAGTCTATGGATGAAAAGATTATGAGGCGCGTGTGAGATCCGCGTCTCGGCAACGGGTGCTCTTAAAGGGCCAGCAGCGAATAAAGCGTTCTTTCAGTAAAGTTAAAAGAACAAAGGGAAATTAGAAAATTACTCACTGATCTTGAGTAAAGAACTTTTGTAGCTTTAATAAGGATTATTATATATATAATTTATGATTCAGGCAGCGCAGACTGTTTGATAACTTTATTCAATTTCTGTACCTGTTAAGACAGGAAGGGCACAGGTAAATATGTTTTTTATTATGGGTTTATGTGGGGATTGTTTGAAGTTCACTTAATTTAAAAGCTGTTATATATTTTTTTTTAAGCCTAATAATTTTTTAAAAAGTTGATGGCTTTCAATTGATGGAATCACTGTAATGTTGGTTTGGTTGATGGTTTATTGATCATTATAGGTGTTATCAATCATTTATTGTTGTTGTTGTTTTTTTAGTTTGAGTTGAGAAATAAACATTAATCTGTGTGTGCATTTTACTTTAGAACCAAGCAAGTTGGACTCATGAAACCATTTTATTATATCGGAGTCGCAAATCGCAATTGCAATATTGGCTCAATAATGGCAATATGACATTTTCCCAAATCGTGCAGCCCTACTAAGCATAGATTATAGATACCATCCCTTCGCTATGTTCTTTTCAATGTGAAGCGTTGCGTGCTGTGACTTGGTGTTGCTTCAAGTGCATCATTCTGCACACGGGATGCGCATGATTGCTTATAATACTTTGGGGAGACAAGGGGGCGTGGCCTAGGGAATATCACTCGTGATGTTAAGTGATGTTACCCCGCCATCGCTGATACAACCTTTAGCAGTCATGTTTTTGCTTCTTGAGAGAGAGAGAAAGTGTGTGTGTGCGTGTGTGTGAGCAGTGGCGGTTCTAGGCGGGGGCCTGGGGGGGCCAGTGCCCCTGCGACAACAAGCTTGGACCCCTTGTGGCCCCCCTAAATGTGGAGTCAGTGTGAAATATTTTTTTTTATAGTGTGTCACGCATTGAGCATGACATCACTCGTTTCAGTCTTTTGTCTCACACTCCCGTCACACATTGTATTTCTCATGCGGAAAAACTATTAATAATATATTTAATATACGCAATTTCTCTGGCCGCGCCGCCTCTCACGTGAGAATCAAGCGGTCT
>NW_024121688.1:4524120-4628711 GCF_016745375.1 Pimephales promelas | reverse complement strand
GTCTCACATCTGCATTCACTCTAAATTAGGTTTGATTTTCATTTCCTGAAGAGTGTGTGTGTCGTTATTTTACACTACAAGGGTAAATCTCATGAACACACGTCAGGTCCACACATTTTCATTTTCCAGTACAATTTTTAAAAACATTATTACATTTCAAAGAGACAATTATTTCCAATATAATTATATTTAAATATATTATATATAATGATAAAATATACAAATATATTCATATATACATCTCTTAATATCATATAATAATGTTTAGATATTTGTACTGGAAATAAGACTGGATATAGAATATATATAATTGCTGCATTAATGGTGCCAATGCATACAGACTTTTAAAATAATAAATAAATTAATTTCCATTAGATTCAAAAGTATTACTACTACATTACTACATTCATACTACATTATTTTTTATTGCAGTAATGAGAATGGGATTTTTATTTTATTTCTGCATTATGTCAATGGGAATTAATTTTCACTTACACAAAATATTCATGCATTTCGGAGAGAAATATGGCAGGTTTTTTGTGAGATTCACCCATGATAGCAGCACAGGTTTAAGTTAGCATTGGATCTCGCAGGTTTTCTAACACACTGAAAACACCCGTCAGAAGCACAAAGCACAACAAACACGAGCAAAACATCTCTCACACCGTTATTGGCCGGCCGGGTTTGGTTGGCACAATCCTGAAGCACATTAAATTTGCAATAGAACAGGGGCTGGACCAACACGATTGTTCTTCTTCTGGTTTTAAAAATAACTCAGGATGATACCGCCGAAGAATGAGCTTCTGTCTCTCAAACACTCATGATGAAATGACATTGTAAACACACACACATGCATCAGCATCACGTTGTCACGACTGTAGCTATTATGCTAAGAAACCAAACTGGCATTGGTAATCAGGGCCTTTACAAGAGTTTAAGAGGACAATCTCCACACCAACGCCTACCAGTTTAGCTTTCCAAAGGTTCTTTCTCGCTTAGTTTTATCTACTTTCCAAATACAAAACCCTTTCATCTCAAGTTCCATCATTCGTGCTCATTTATTATTGAACCGAGGGCCGGTAAGCAGTTCTCTCCCGGGTAACGCTTGAGGGCCTCTTCGATCGCTCAAAACGGACACTAAAGACTTTTTCTATTTATTGACAAATCGACACCAAAAGAAACTTTTTCTGCACCTAACTGTTCTGCAAAACAAAGGACAACAAAGAGGAAAAAACAACAAAAAAAAAACAAACTGCAACGAACAAACAAAGACAAGAAAGCGGGGAACGCCGAACGGGCGTCTTTTGTTGTGTTCGGATCGGTGGGGAGACATTCGAAAAAAAGGAAGCAGAATGGGATCGGAAAGGTTTTAAAGCGACGGAGCTTTTTTCCCACGGCATCGGCGGCTCCCGAATGAGCGTCTCTCAACGAAGTTGAAGATTGTCTTTAATGTGTGCCTATGCAGTTTTTTCAACCCAAATGGAAAGAACAACAAAGAAACTCATCAGCTACAATACCAAAGATTCAGAGTTACTCCCACGCAAATCCATTCCCACAATGCATCGGTGCGATGTTGACTCTTTCCAAACATGGAACGTTTCGGGGTTCGGCTCTGCTTTGGGTTTTTCCCCGTAGTCGCATCCGTCTCACTGCTAAACTAAAGGTGTAACTCAAGCCTGATGGGCATACCAAAGATAAACACCTTTAGCACATGCAATCCCAAGTAGTTTTGTTTTCAATCCCAGTGGATCAGTATACCAAAGAGTTGCACTCCTCCAGCCATCGTTGAACACATATGCACGTCGTTTCCGGCGCCGAATCCCACGTTTCCCATGTTTGAGAGAGAGAGAGAGAGAGGAGAGAGCCGTTAGCATTATTGCAAGGCACCAACGCAGCTGGTACAGAATACATTATATTCCAACTGAAAAGCCCAATAATCTGCCAAAACGCTCACTTAAATTCTGTAGAGGAAACTGCAGACTGTAGGTCGAATAGCTTTATCCTTTAGGTTTCTCTCTTTGAAAGCTTCTAGTCCAAAGATTCTCCAGGAGAATTCATCCGCTCTTCACGACAGTCAGGTCTTTAGATACACGGGCCAAAGAGCTTTTCTTTGCTTGTCTTAGTACTTAAATTTCGCCAATGCCTCTGTACAATGTCTTACCCAGGTTTTGCAATATGTGATTTATTTATGTAATTTATATTTGCTATGATTGAACTTAATTTAAGTTGCCAAAATCCCCCCCCCCCCCCCCCCCTTTACCCGATTAGCTTGCCAAAGTTTACATTTACTTCTTTTGCATGTTGGACACCATCAGACTTATTTATTTATGACTAAATGTGATAGAAGGTTGTTGTTGTTGTTATTATTATTATTTGTTTCTTGATTATTTAATGCTATTTAATTAGACGTAATTGTTTGGATGACTATTAGTGCATCAAAGATGCTCTGTTAATTTATTAGTTAGCTTTACTTTAAAAAGCAAGACAAAGGGTGTATTTAATTTTTCTTAGAAAGAATAATTCTGGAAACGTGTTAGCGATCAGGTTTTAGTTGCAACTCACATGTTTGTATGCTTGTATGTATGTCAAGATTTTATGTAAATCGTTCAGTTGATTTTCTTTCGAATGAAAACAATCTGTCTTTGCGATCTATATTACGCGTTTTGTCGAAGGACAAGCGCCGAATTTCAAGCCTGATGTTTTCGAGATCGTATACGGGTCACACGTTAACGGAGATCAACGCAGGACTCACCAAAGATAAAACCCACGGACGCTGAGAGGCCGTTTATTCATTGCTTCACTCGTAGAAGGACATAGAGGAATCCCTTAAAAACTAGAAAAAGCTGCTTCCAAGACTGACTTGTGTGTGTGTATAAAAGTCTTTCTATCTCTATAGTGAGAACCACAGAGGCTACCTCACTGAATTTTCCATTTGTAATTTTAATCGTGTTGATGAAACCAAAGATACCAAAGATTTCTTTTTTCTCGAGGACGGTCTGCGCTTGACGCCATGCTTGGGATATTTTGATAACTTGTTTCTCTCTTTCCTCTCTTCTTCCTCTTTATTCAGACGCGAGTTCCTCCTCTCCTCGGAAAAATAAGTGCAATGGAGTGGATGGGAATCGACGTCGAGATTTTTTATTTTTTTTTAGTGCTGTGCGGTTCTGATTGCCCGTATAAGACCTTGATGCAAAAACATACCCACTGAGAAAGATCCCAACAGTCTCGTGAAGATGCGTATATAGCCTATACCACGAATGTCATTTCTCGTGGCATTTATACGCCAAAAATGGTTTTTGCGTGCTTATGCTAAGCACTAAAATACCCTGGGGTCGTTTTAGGGGGGAGGGGGTGGGGAGTTCATGCGTATTATACGCCAAAAAGTGCGCATCATATGCACGCGAAAAACGCGTACCATATACACGCAAAAACTGTTTTTGCTGTATAAATGCCACGGAAAATGACATCCGTGCTATAGATACAAACTTTCATGGCACAGAAACATTAACAATCAGACGCAAACCACATGGGACGTAATATTGAAACTGATGGAAATAGTTTGATGTGTTAAGTCAAAGCATCTCCCAGTCCAGTATTTTCAATCATATGATTCATATGATTCAACAATTTTTACTCAGAAATGGATTGTAAAATTTTACAAATAAATGACAATACATTGAATTTATGCAATATTTGATTGCAAAACATACTCCAATAATTTATTTAAAACTTTGAAGGAAAAAACAACATTTTTACAGTGCAATAAAATTCCATTACAGACTTAGAACCTTTCTTTATCAGTATATTTGTCTTGTTTTCTAAAACAAATATCACATTCATAAATCAACAAAGGCTAAATTACAAGATAAGTCCTGCTTTATGAAAATATGCCAATGGAGCCAATGGAGTCTGCCAATGGAGTCAAGTTTTCCCTTTGAATTAAGTTTTTTTTTTTCTGACGCAGTAAATGCATCTTGATTTAAAAATGTTTAGATATTTGTACTAGAAAACAAGACAAAACACAAGAAGAAAACCAATACCAATAGACATTAACACAGTAAAATATGCCTATTTCAATTAGTCAAAGTTCTTACACCACATGTCGATGAAACCAGTTTGGTGAACCTCATGAAGTCGAAATCATCCCACATCTGACTATTTGACTTTTAAGCCATTTAAAATAAAACTTTCTTAAATATCTAAATCATTTCTGTTAAAAACACGTTGGTGTTTCTGTGCACGAAAAACTCTAAAACCAAAGACCGAATCATCGCATACCAGACCGAAGGAACTCGATATATTGGACGGTTTTTGTGGAAACACGGCTGGCGTCGGTAACTAAGACACAGATGGGATCGTATCCGTTCAGCTGTAAATCGTACATCACTCCATCCTGTTGGAATTAGTAACACGTTTACTTGTGAAAAAAATAAAACAGAATCTGTTAACAGGGATACGAACGTGTCACGCATTGATCGTCATTAGTTCAAAATAATATAATAATTATGTGGAAGGTGGGAGACATTTGATCCTTCCCTCAGTGTTTTGTCTTGCTTTCCAGTACGAATAAAAATCTGCAGGGAGTTAAAGGGATAGTTCACTTTGAAATTAAATTTTGATATGTTTTAGCTTACCTCAAGGGCATCCAAGATGTAAGTGTCTTTGTTTCCACAGTATTTTTAATTTTGACATTTTTCATTCAAACCGTTGTTGTCTATCAGTCATACACTGGAGGCTAAGGGGGTCCACCAAAAAGCATGCACAGAGAAGTCAAAATTAAACATGATTTAATGACTCGTGAATGTAAGTACACACTGATGGCCTAAGAGACGAAACGAGCGTTTTGTGTGAGAAAACGAACAGTATTTATATCGTTTTGTCAAAATGATATTTAGCGTCCCATTCATTGACCACAATATAAACCAAATATAAATGTTTAAAGTTTATAGCATGCCCAAATTGGGAACTTGGGTTGGGTATCAAAATTGTCTCAGCTTCCCAGTAGTAAATATGACTTGAGAGGGCGTTTATGTCAAATTTTTAACTAGGAAACTTGTATTTTACCATAATTCTGATAGCATGTGAAGCCAGCATAAAATCAAGATACATTTACTTGCAAGCAAAATTACTTTGTTTTCTGAAATTAAGCAAGGTAATATATGGAGCCCCTAAAGGGACATGGTGATGGGCAAAATAAGAGAGATGGTATAGGAAAGATTATATTTCAATGATTTTGTGTTCCCCTAAGAAACTTTGGGTTACAATAAACAAACATAAAGGTTTTGTGAGCGAATCAAAGTTTATGCTTAAAAGAAGAACTAATATCTGCCAATGGGGTCAGGAAATAGTTTTCCGTTGTATATGGAATTAAATTGGCTGTTACTTGTTCTTGTTTTAAGCACAAACTCACTTAATTCAGAAAAAAAAAAACACTTAATATATTCAGTCATTTTACTTCTCCAGTAAATCTTGATTTAAGAATGTTTAGGTATTTGTACTGGAAAACAAGACAATTGAGGAAGAGCATAATTTGATTACTCTTTATTTCGATGGTCCACTAAGCAACACTACATGTCAACTCTCATTAGAGTATTAGAGTAGAATACCTAAAGTGGAACATCAAAACAAATATTTTTTTTGCATTACGGTACTTAAACCAAAACAGATTCTCTTCAAACTCATATTGTTTTCAAAAAGAAACCCCTGAAATAGACGTAGAGAGCGCTTTTGTTGTAAAGTATGCGATATTGTTGGATGAGTGCCTTGCTTGAACCAAAGCGAAGTTTCGACCTCTCTGCTTCTTCTTCTGTTAGTACCTCAGCGACAGGAAAAACCCGGCGAACGCGGGTGTTATGGTGCTTTGCAATGCAATCCTGCAAAGAACACAGAATAACTCTATACCAAAGGCTTTCTAGACTTCTCTTCTCTTTCCTCTCCTTTGAATGGTTGCAAAGCTTTAAAAAAAAGAAAAGAAAAACCTTTGAGCATGTCGAGGGCGCAGACCGTGCTTTTCTTACCAAATTTTTCTCGGATATACCTCATAGAAGATAGTGTTAGGGTATTGTTATTATAGCGTATGTATTAAATTATTCACTTACTCTTATTTTTTAGTAACTGTGACTTAAGACAAACCAAGAAAAAAAAGCTTTATACATCTTAAGTTGTGATTTTTGTAATAGCTGAGGTTCGCTTACCAAAACACAATGCTTGTCTTTTTCTCTCTTGTTAATGTGACAACTTTCACAATTTTGTTCGTGGTGCAAGTTCTTAAGAAATTCTGATTTTATTCTTATTTTGTGAAGGGTGGCTCATATTCTCAACAAGGATATTATTTTTGGATTGGGAAAGGTTGGTTGCTAGAATGAGCCTCAAGTTTACAGTTTTCATACTTCGGCATCGCTTCTGTTGTACAGTTCGCTTGCGTTTCATTTTCAACATCCATTTTTCTTCTCATTCTCTTCTCGTTCTGTGTGGAAATGTAGCGTTACAGACACCATTCAACGCCGTAGACTTGATTTATGCATGAGTATCTTTACGGTGCTAGCTAACGTGTAATGCATTGTCGTTCATTTTAAGTTCTGGATCCGTCTCATTTTCATTTCTTTAACTGAGCCTCATTTTTTTGCATGTTGGCCTGATCCAATTCTTGAAGAGTTCATCTCAGATGTGTATAGAAACGTTGTGCACTTGATCAGTTCGGTTTTCGAGATTCACCTAAGATCGCTTTCCATTTGAACAAATCTTTCTGATCAAGTGTTTCGACTGTTAATCTTCCATTATTTTAGAAAAAGAAACCCATCAGCTGTATGTGTGTTTGGACTTCATTTTGACAGATAAGAACTTGTTTAGACATTTTAACGGCCTGTACTTAATCATTCTGCTCTAGATGTGTCTACTATACCAATCCTGTCCAAAAATACAACAGCTAAACATCCTCAAAAACAGGATGAAATGTACCAGACAATCTACTACTAAAGTAAAAACACTTCATTCTTTTGAGAACGAAAGTCCACACAGACTTGCAGGAGTTAAAGTGAGTTTTGACGTCTTGTGTTTTAAACTGAAGGACATTCCAAAGATTACGTTTAACAGGATGAAACGCTTGAACCGACTGCAGGATATTATGGACTGTATTCCAAAGATCTGCTTTGAAAATGGATTGGAAATGTATTGTTTTCTTTTTCAGTTTCATCATTTGTCATTTTGTTCATTTGTTGGTTTGTTAAACCATTATATTCATGTAAAAAAATGGATTTGTTGTTGGAATCACAAGAGAAAATTGATCAAATTTTAGTTTTGCATTCATGATCAACGTCTTTGAAGCATTCAAAGTACATGTTCTTCCACAAAATGTTTGACCATAAATAAAAAGAACAAGTGATTTTATTCCGAAACCATTTGTTTGGTCAGTCACAACAATAAAACCTGTCTCATGATGTAAATAAAAATATTTGCATTGTTTCACAACTCTAAACAATGAAATGTCCAAAGATTTCCATTTAAATAATCATTGACCAATCAACAATAGTTGTAGAGTTGATTTTTCAATGCTGTTGGTTCCAGCAGTATTTTCTTCATTCATTTCTCCCAGAGGAATTTTTAAAAAGACTTCCCAACATTAGAATCACAGAGAAGTAAAGAAAAGAATCACAACATTACTTTGGTTTTAAGCAAAAAAGTATTTTAAAATCAAACAAAAATACAAGACTGTGAACTTAACAACTTTAGTGAGGGAAAGAACTACAATCCCATGAAGCACTGTGAACATTATCGAAAAACAATTGAGAAAAATAAATATGGAAAATATGCATATATATATTCAAGTATTTTGAAAGTAGGCACTCGATTACATCATTCACAGTGCTTGATGGGAGTGTGTGTGTGTGTGTGTGTGGGGGGGGGGGGCGGCGCAAAAAAGATCTTTTGGTTTGTTTTGACTCTTACTGGTGGAGTTTTTTTTTACAGCATTATGGGTAGTGTAGTTTTTCATCACGAATGCCGCTGTTAAACTAAATTATTTTAAGAATAAGTTGAAATAATGTGTGCTAATGGCTTCCACAGAAGCAAATTAACAACCTTGTTGCTCACAGTAGAGGTGTCTAAAGGTTTATAAGTTATCCTGAAAAATCAGTGTCCCTATGGAGAAAATGAATTAAGTTTTTACATTCGTAACTCGAGTGTATTGCGTTCTACTTGTGCAACCGTTTTAGAGGGTATTTGAGTTTTCAGTTAAATTTCCAACAAACACAGGTAGAACGAGAACGTAATTGGGTTAAAAAAAAACAAAAACATTTTCATTCAACAAATGGAATAATTAATTTTCAAAATAGAAGAAATTATATTTTCAGAACATTTAAAACTATTAACGTGTGCACATTTTACCTTAAGTTTAACATCAGAATTTAAAGCTATACATTCACACTGCAAACACTAGCACACATCTCACAGGAATATATGTTGGGAAAGAACAGTTCATAAAACACCGGAGAAGAAGCTTCTTCAGCTGTTTTGCATGTGTTTGAGTCGTTCTCGCATCTGGATTTGAGCAGGCGATGGATTGTTCGAACGCTTCCATAAACTCAGTGTATAAACTTTCCTACAATCAGGTGGGATTTACCAAATAGTATTTGAGCCTCTCATCTGTGCAATAGCCTATTAATATCTGTGTTTGAATAAAAAAAAGATTGAAAAAAGAAACAATGTTACTTAACTACAAACTCAGTGTTGTCATTATCGACTGTTTCTGCGTCACATGATTTTTTTTTTGGCAGTGTTGAAAGTTGTTGCTCAGCAAAGTAAAACATATTTTTTTCTTCCTGCACATTCTGTTTGTGTTTGTAACCAAATTTTCCTGTCTTTTAACGCATTACATTTGACCATGGCTCAAGGCGTTGGTGTATCTGTCCGCGTCTTTCTCGCAGGTTTCTTTTGGTTTGAATTTCTTGGGTTGTTGTTTTTTTTTGGTCACTATCATCAGATGGTAGTGTTGTGCTCTTTGCTCTTCAATAAATGACATTGATTCATTCATGTTAAAAACTGTGCCATTTGTCTTTACTAAAGTAATCCTGATTCCCCCCTTGGTACAGGAAGTGTCCGTTTATAGTAACAAACACTTACTGAACTTTTAAATACATTTGGTAACTCAAATAACCCTGGAATACACTGTAATTAAAAGTTTTAAGGGTGTATAAATCCCAACAAAACAAAAGCTTAAACACTTACACATTTCTCCCTACATTATTTTTGTCCAAAAACACCTAATTAACACCCAATTTCAACATTTATTCATCTTATGCAAAGCATGCTGGGAAATAGAACGCTGCTGCACTCATTCTGTTTAAGTTCAGCTCATTTAGTTCATGTCACTTTCTTCTAAGTACAATGAACTTCCATTAGTTATTGAGTGAAATAAACTCAAGCAGTAAAGTGGCACAAGTCAGAGCGCTCGTAAAAAGTGTTAGAACTTGTAAACTCTAAATTTTCTAAATCTGAATCTTGCAATTACGACAAGGAGTAAACGCACCTCAAGACACCAGATCAAGACAATTCAAGAGCCACACAGCAAGACCAGAGGTGTAGTCAAGACCAGAGGTGTGTAGTCAAGACCAGAGGTGTGTAGTCAAGACCAGAAGTGTGTAGTCAAGACCAGAGGTGTGTAGTCAAGACCAGAAGTGTGTAGTCAAGACCAGAGGTGTGTAGTCAAGACCAGAGGTGTTTAGTCAAGACCAGAGGTGTTTAGTCAAGACCAGAGGTGTTTAGTCAAGACCAGAGGTGTTTAGTCAAGACCAGAGGTGTTTAGTCAAGACCAGAGGTGTTTAGTCAAGACCAGAGGTGTTTAGTCAAGACCAGAGGTGTGTAGTCAAGACCAGAGGTGTGTAGTCAAGACCAGAGGTGTTTAGTCAAGACCACAGGTGTGTAGTCAAGACCAGAGGTGTTTAGTCAAGACCAGAGGTGTTTAGTCAAGACCAGAGGTGTGTAGTCAAGACCAGAGGCGTGTAGTCAAGACCAGAGGTGTTTAGTCAAGACCAGAGGTGTGTAAAGACCAGAGGTGTGTAGTCAAGACCAGAGGTGTAGTCAAGACCAGACCAACCAAGACCAGCCGAGGTGTACGGTCAAGACCAGCCGAGGTGTACGGTCAAGACCAAATAAGACCAGATGTGTGGTAAAGACGAACCAAGACCAGAGGGGTGGTCAAGACCAACCAAGACTAGAGGTGTAGTCAAGGCCAATCAAGTCCAGAGGTGTAGTCAAGACCAGCCGAGGTGTACGGTCAAGACCAACCAAGACCAGAGGGGTGGTCAAGACCAACCAAGACTAGAGGTGTAGTCAAGACCAATCAAGACCCGAGGTGTAGTCAAGACAAGCTGAGGTGTATGGTCAAGACCAACCAAGACTAGAGGTGTGGTAAAGACCAACCAAGACCAGAGGTGTAGTCAAGACCAATCAAGTCCAGAGGTGTAGTCAAGACCAATCAAGTCCAGAGGTGTAGTCAAGACCAATCAAGTCCAGACGTGTAGTCAAGACCAATCAAGTCCAGAGGTGTAGTCAAGGCCAGAGGTGTAGTCAAGACCAATCAAGTCCAGAGGTGTAGTCAAGACCAATCAAGTCCAGAGGTGTAGTCAAGATCAGCCGAGGTGTACGATCAAGACCAACCAAGACCAGAGCTGTGGTAAAGACGAACCAAGACCAGAGGTGTAGTCAAGTCCAATCAAGTCCAGAGGTGTAGTCAAGACCAATCAAGTCCAGAGGTGTAGTCAAGACCAATCAAGTCCAGAGGTGTAGTCAAGGCCAGAGGTGTAGTCAAGACCAATCAAGGCCAGAGGTGTAGTCAAGACCAACCAAGACCAGAGCTGTGGTAAAGACGAACCAAGACCAGAGGGGTGGTCAAGACCAATCAAGTCCAGAGGTGTAGTCAAGACCAATCAAGTCCAGAGGTGTAGTCAAGACCAATCACAATGAAGTCCAGAGGTGTAGTCAAGACCAATCACAATCAAGTCCAGAGGTGTAGTCAAGACCAATCAAGACCAGAGGTCAGTGCCGCTGCTAGCCATTTTGGTGCCCTAAGCATAATTCCTTTATGATGCCCCCCCCCCCTCCCTCCTCCTCCTCCTCCTCCCTAAAAAAAACATTTTCATTTAGGATTTTCATTTAGGGGGTATGATTTATTAAAAAAAATCAAAAATTAAAACGTTACATTTTAGTTTAGGGTCTAATGCTTACTATTAACTATAGTTTCATTACCTCGTTGGTTTCATGGTTTTATAATCACTATGGTCCCGAATTTGAGGCAGGCTGGTTAGGGGGTTCGGGGTTTCCCTGAGAATATTACAGATGTGCCTAACATGATGAAAAAGGTTTTGCTCATGTTCCTTGTCCCCTCACAATGACAGTAGCCTAAATTACACTAGGCTACATGTTACATAGGCCTATTTTCAGTTCAAAATGGCGAAAATAGACAAAACTATATTAGTTTGCCTAATTATTTTTGTCATTCGTTTAACATTTATGACCAAAAAAACCCTGTCAAATATATGCTTACATCTTATCTCGCACTTGACCGTACACTGAAGCGTTGAGTTGCACTGTTAAAATTCGCGCTCAGCGTCTGTGAACATAAAGCCCGCCGACTTTGATTTGATTGGTCATCTCAAATATTCTAACATTGACGAGCGGTGACAGACCAATGAGGCTCTGAACACACACACATCCTGTCCTCTGTTTCTGACGTGCTCTCTGCCTGGCGCCGCTGCAGATTGAAGATGAAGATCGCGCTGAATCTGATTATAACAAGAAGTTTGAAGATTGATTTTTCATTAGGATATTTTTGGTGCCCCCTCAGCACTTGGTGCCCTACGCACAGCGTGTGATGCGCGTGGTGGGAGCGGCGGCACTGCCAGAGGTGTAGTCAAGACCAATCAAGACCAGAGGTGTAGTCAAGATCAATCAAGAACAGAGGTGTGGTAGGATTGGGTACCGGAACTCGGTGCCAATAGGGAACCAGTTCTGACGAAAAACGGTAGTAACCAGACCAGAAAATTTTGGTGCCTGAGTCTCTGTGTCATGCAAGTCTCTCGCTCTCTCCCTCTCCGACGTGCGCGCACTATACGGTTTGAAGCACAGTCTGTTCTGTCTTGCATGCGTGCGCTTGCTCGCTCGCTCTAGATTCCGGGAGATTTGAACTAATTTCCAGGCATCAGGGAGCCATTATCAATATGCGGGAGACTCCCGGAACGTCTGCTGATGGCGAGGGGATTAATGAAGATGCCGAAGACAAAACGCTCCAAGGTTTGTCTGCAGCCCATTTAGAATCACGATTCACGCCGCCTTGACGCTCACGTCATCATATTATATTAGCGCGCACATCATCTGCTCCTCAGATTTCTCTGCAGAAAAAGGAAGCTTGTCGGCAGCGCGAGGAGTTTGGCAGCGAACCCAGCGTCTCGTTCTCTATTCAGAGAACATGGGTTACACCAGTTACCAGAGACATTATCTTTCATATGTTTACTCAAAGCTGTGTAGCTAAGACGCAGTGAGAAAGAAATACCAAACTCGCCAAGCTAAGAGCTGCATAACTAGTACAATCACCAGATAACATGACTTGTTCAAGCAGACAAAACATGGAAACCTGTAGCGATGTCGATATTAGATTGCCCTGGTAGTAATCTCTATTAATCTCCAGTATTATTACATTGTTTGATACAATATTGTTTTATTTGATATTATGCAAATATATTTTTTTTTATTTTATATTGGTTTATTACCATATATTACTTGTATTTATATTGTTTAAAGATATAAGTTAATATTGTGTCCAGTTTGGCCCTGTACATAAAGGGGATTATTTTTTGACAAAGTGTGTGCGGTTTCATTTTCTGAAGTACTGTTTCAAGGACCTTTTAAGCACCGGAACCATTTAAAAAATACAGAGTAGGTACTGATATCGGATAAAACCCAACCGATACCCAACCCTAGGTAAAGACCAACCAAGGCCAGAGGTGTGGTGAAGACCAACCAAGACCAGAGATGAAGTCAAGACTCAAGACCAGAGCGAGGGCTTGGAGCCAGAGGGGCGTAAGTGGCATTTTGGGCGAATACGAGTTCTTTATATCAAAATAAATGTCTCGATGAGCTCTATCCAATGGTGCCAAAATACCTATCTGAGATCAAACTGTATAGAATAAAGCAACAAAAAGGCGTATCTGACGTATTTGACTTAATTTTTAAATTTGAAAATGTTTGAGAAAATGTTCACTGTGTTAATATGCCATACATTTTTTACTTAAATACTCATTCATGTAAGTATGCCTGTGGTTGCAATATTTGTCATTTAAGGTTAATAATACAGGTGATTGAAGTGTGGTCAAAAATTTTGTTTTGTCTCTCCTGTAAAGTTTGTTAAAAGCCACTTACGCCCCTCTGGCTCCAAGCCCTCGAGAGGTGTAGTCAAGACCAACCAAGACTAGAGGTGTAGTCAAGACCAACCAAGGCAAGAGGTGTAGTCAAGACCAACCAAGGCAAGAGGTGTAGTCAAGACCAACCAAGACTAGAGGTGTGGTCAAGACTAACCAAGACTAGAGGTGTTGTCAAGACCAATCAAGACCAGAGGTGTAGTGAAGACAACCAAGACCAGAGGTGTAGTCAAGACCAACCAAAGACTAGAGGTGTTGTCAAGACCAATCAAGACCAGAATTGTAGTGAAGACCAACCAAGACCAGAGGTGTAGTCAAGACCAACCAAGACTAGAGGTGTGGTCAAGACTAACCAAGACTAGAGGTGTTGTCAAGACCAATCAAGACCAGAGGTGTAGTGAAGACCAACCAAGACCAGATGTGTAGTCAAGACCAACCAAAGACTAGAGGTGTTGTCAAGACCAACCAAGACCAGAGGTGTGGTCAAGACCAACCAAGACTAGAGGTGTTGTCAAGACCAATCAAGACCAGAGGTGTAGTGAAGACCAACCAAGACCAGAGGTGTAGTCAAGACCAACCAAAGACTAGAGGTGTTGTCAAGACCAACCAAGACCAGAGGTGTAGTGAAGACCAACCAAGACCAGAGGTGTAGTCAAGACCAACCAAGACTAGAGGTGTTGTCAAGACCAACCAAGACCAGAGGTGTAGTCAAGACCAACCAAGACCAGAGGTGTAGTCAAGACCAACCAAGACTAGAGGTGTAGTCAAGACCAACCAAGACTAGAGGTGTAGTCAAGACCAGAGGTGGGTGGAAATCATCATATTTGAGTGATTTGTGAAGGATCATGTGACTCTGAAGATTGGAGTAATGATGCTGAAAATTCAGCTTTTAACACAGGAATAAATTACACTTTACTATATATTCACATAGAAAACAGCTGGTAAAAATTAATTATATTTCACAGTTTTTAATGTATTTTTGATCAAATAAATGTAGCCTTGATGAGCAGAAGAGACTCTTTCAAAAACACATATTGAATGTTTGTCATGTCAATATAAACAATGTATTTAAAGCATTTCATTAAACAGAAGCAAGGACACATAAACTTAAACCTAAATGTTTAATAGTTTTTTATTTGCATTGGATCACCAAAGCACTTCTTTATCAAATACATGAAACTCTCAGCTTTTCTCTGGTAAGTGGCTTATGTTGGTGTGATTTCTGTCAAACATTTTTCTCTCAATCTGTTCCTTCTTTCCGTCATGGCTCTGGGGTAACAGGCGCTCATGTTCCCGTCTTATCGGGTGACATTTGGCTTTTCATTACTTGTGAGGAGGATAAGAGCCGAGAGATAAGGTGTGACATTAAGAGATCGTTCATACATGTTGTGAGAGACAGACGCCAGTCAAAGGAAACACTGACAGCTGCCATCGACGAGTTTGAAGCTGAAAACAGAGCTGGAAAAGGGCACGCTCACCGCAATAATCCATCCAAACACCAGCAGACAAGATTCACCTTCAAACTCAAGTTTATGCAGTGCAACATTTGAGTTTCCTTGGAAGTTTTCAGCCTGAAGAAATTTACTTCCAAAAAGTTCTAAAATGATTTGCTTCAGGGCCATCAATGTCCTTAAAAGTTAAATTTATTAATG
The DNA here is from genome assembly GCF_016745375.1 of Pimephales promelas. Next base: position 4,613,650 of record NW_024121688.1, on the reverse strand, counting down.
GTTATTTATAAACAATTTAAAAAGCATGGCGTTCAGTGAAATTCCAGGATGAATAAAAACCAGCAAAACTATTTTTTTCTGTTGCATTCATCAATCAGAATTACCATAAAAACATTATTCTCATGTTAACATTATTATTACAAAACCGCAAACATTAGGCCTACATGATGCACTTTCTTTTCAGTATTTTGCTGAGGTGAATTAATAAGCGATATTAAGTTTTCTGCTGTCAATAATACTGATTTGCACATTGCACATAATAACCACCTCTAAATCTTGTAATTATGGTAATTCTGATACAATGTTAGTGCAGGATTAGAGCAACTCTAAAAGTTAGAAATGTCTGTAGTCAGATCATTGTTATTAAAGTATCATTCAGACAAAATAGTTTTTTTTAATATTTTGAATTAGTTTTTGTTTATATTGTCTATTTTCACTTTTTTTTGTTTTTACTGTCACTTTTGTGCTTTACTGTCATGATAATAATGTCACACTCACAATACAAAATATTTTAATGAACCTCAACCTAATAAAGCGCTGAACAGCAGCGTGACATTTTTGTGCATTTCTGCAGCTGAATCCAGAATAAAATCGAATGGGAGTTTCGAGTAATTGAGAAAAATCAATATGTAGGCCAGGCCTAAGCAATAAGGTAGGAGTGGCTGTGCAGTGTGCAGTATCGTGAATAAGTAACGGCGGAAGGGCGTTGTTAGGCAAAGCGGAGTAACCCCTTTAGCCATTACTTATTCACATACAGCACTTGCCTACCTTATTGCTTTTATAAAACGGTTTCCACACACACACACACAAAATTAAAAGTAAAAAAAAAAAATGTATTAGTGCAATTTTCATGAAGTAAAATATCACTAAGCCTTCCTTCCGCTAGAAGAAAAATAGTCCCTGACCGTAAACAGCAAAAATGTGTAATATGCATGAAAGCTCAAATAAACACAACATAGGAACTGCTGTGTTGCGCAGTGATACACATAACCGTTGGGTGAAGCGGTCATGGACGTTTTTATCATGAATAAAGCACTATTGACCAATCAGAATCTTGGAACTAACCGTTTTATAAAGTATTAGTGCTGTCAAATCGATTGATCACAATTAATCACATCTAACATAAAAGTTTGTTTATACACACACACACACAAACAAATAAGGGATAGTTCACCCAAAAATGAAAATTAAGTAATTAATTAGCCTACTCACCCCCATGTTGTACCAACCCCGTAAGACATTCGTTCACCTTCGGAACACAAATGAAGATTTCTTTGAATTTGAGAGGTGGATCGCTGCTACATAGGCTCCTAAGGGATTGAAATTTGATGGCACAAAAAGTCATTGAAGAAAATGTTTAAATATTCCATGTGACTACAGTGGCTCAAGTATAAGTTTATCAAGCAACGAGAATACTTCTTGTGAGGAAAACAACGTGGGTTCAAGAGATTTCCACGACGCATGCGAGAACTGAGGAGAGGACGTTCTTATTCTACTACCTTTAACTGCTCCTTAGGAGTACTGCCACCTACTGTATAAAATGACGTATAGCTGTCAACCCTCCCGTTTTTTCTGGGGTTCTCACGTATTTTAGCTCTTTTCCCGCTGTCTTCCCATTTTAGTATTTTCCCTTAAATATCCCGTATTTTTACGCTCTGACTGTGTGAGACAAGCTTGGGCAGATTCGGCTTTAAGTCGTTTAACCTCGGACGTGGCGCCGTGCGTGCTGTCACAAAAAAAGTTGTACACAGCTTATGATCTTGCCGGTCTTATGCAACCAACTTGTTATTTCGTGCGGACGCGTCGAGTATAAAGACTTTACTCCGTGTCAGCGCGCACTCTGATCGGTAAAGGTGCACAGACCTCTCCTGTAGATCATCTCCAGCACTCAGCCTCCGAAGCATCACTAACTACCCCACCGTTTCCCCAAAGCCTGTCGGTTTTCTTCATAAACGGATTATGAGTATTTACACATTCTCTATGATATATATTTGTAAATGACAACTGTCTCTTTCTCTCTCACACATGTATGTAGGCTAGTTATAAACTCTTTAGACTTTTAATTATCTTTATTTTTAAAGTTTGTGGGTAAGAATTGTGTAAAAGAAAAAAAAATCCCTTATTTTGGGGATGGATTCTGGTAAATCCCCCTTATTTTCAATGTTCAATGTTGACAGCTACACTCTTAAAATGGATGTGTTAAAAACAACACAACCTGTGTTATATCTTAACACACCAGTGTGTCTAGTTAAGGACAACACATTTTGTGTTACTTTTAACTCAACCAGTGTGTTATTGTTCTTAACACAGGGAGTGTGATTTCACTAAGTTTGCACTTTGAATTAGATTAAAATGTAGCAACTGACAAAATATTGTGTGTAAATAAGTTTTATTTACACTGGTGCACTCTTATAAAATGATTTTGTAAATAACACAACCTGTAAAAAGAGATGTTAAAAATGACACATGCTGTGTAGATTTTAACACATATAGTGTGTGTGCTTAGGGACAACACATTTTGTGTAGATTTTAACACATGCTGTGTAGATTTTAACACATGTAGTGTGTGTGCTCAGGGACAACACATTTTGTGTAGATTTTAACACATGTTGTGTAGATTTTAACCCGTTTTGTAGATTTTAACACATGTAGTGTGTTTGCTCAAGGACAACACATGTTGTGTCAAATTTAACACACAACCTGTGTCGTTTCTTTACACATCTCTGTGTTTATAAGGATTACACATTTTGTGTTACGTTTAACACAACTAATGTGTTAGACAGCAGCAGTGTGTTGTTGAAACCTTTTACACACTAATGTGTTATAGTAACACAACTTGTGTCAGATATGCGTCACATGTGACTGTAGTCGGAGAGTATTTGCCAGAGTTACTTCCCGTGTGCTTACAAAAGTGTTTGGATGAACACTGACACGTATTGGTAACTTGTGTTTATGTAGTCCAGTGATGTTTAATAGAGTTTGTTTGAACATTTGGATGTTTTAAACAACATTAATCTACATAGACAAGCTCTTATTGAGAATTAACAGAGGTTTGATGTTTCATTTCAGTTTTATTTCAAGTCACCAGAATCGTGATTAATGGCTCCTTTATTTGGGCTCTTGACCCTTTACTCTTGTTTTAGTGTTTCTCTGCCTGCTGTAACTGTATTTTAATAAAATACATCTGTTATGGTGACAGAAAATATGATCAGAAGGTTCTTGAAGATGTCATAATCAGCAAGTTATGATCAAGTTTCTGAGTATATGGATGGTGTGCTTTATTTTAATGATTTATTGTTAGTTCTAAAGATTTTGTGAAACTACATCCAGCTATCCAAAACTGCAGAATAACAAAAAAAGTTTAAAACTACAGCAGAAACCAGTCAAACACAGATATCAAGAATCAGCGTATGGATCTCAATAATGGTGACAAACGAAAAGTTCCATGCCGCAATGCATGCTGGGACTTATAGATGAGCTTTATACTAGAGACATGAAGCTTTGCCGACCATTGTTGAGAGTCATATGCTGATTCTTGATGTCTGTTTTTGACTAGTTTCTGCTGCAGCTTTAAACGTTCTCTAAACATATATTTTTAAAAATTATAGCATAAGGTAGCATAGACCATAATATCATGTAAACACTGAGTATCTGTAATCAAATATAAGTGATCAAATATAAGTTATCTCTTAAACATTAAACTTCTCTTGCTATGTTAAAAAACATCATGTTGAAAAATGATCATTTAATGATCTTTTTCCTCAAGATAATTGCAACTGTTTCAGATGTGCAATATAAATACACAGAAACAGCAAACAGAGAAACGAATGTTAAGGTTGAAGGGTCAAGACCCCAAATAAAGCTGCTACTAATCACGATTCTGGTGACATCAAAACAAACATTCAATGAATCGTCAACACAAAACCTGGTAATTCTCAATAAGTGTTTCTGTAGACGTCTGACAGAAATAAATTGTTTGTTATAATAAATTAGTTATTAATAACAAGTGAAATCAGCATTTGAAAAAAACATTGAAACCGAGGCATGATGTGATTGGCTGCCAAAAACACTCATTAATCTGAAGTTTTTTTATGAATTAAGATTTTATTTATTTATTGTAATGTATTGTTTCATTTATTTTAGAGCTTGTTATGGGATACCATATAAAATATACTACCTCTAATTAGGTTCATAAACACAAACTTCCCTCCACCCATTACAATTCTATCCAGTTACATTTTAACACACGTTGTGTGTTAAAACTACACAACTTGTGTCAAAATACCATCAACACATGATGTGTGTTGTTTTTTAACACATCTCTTTTTAGAGTGTACAAGCACTTCATCTTATACAGTAGGTGGATGGTGGTAGAATACAGTGAGCAGCTAGCCTAGCTGTAACAAGAAGTAGCCTAGTAGAACAAGAACGTCCTCTTTTCAGTTCTCGCGCATTCGTCGTGGAAATCTCTTGAACTCACGTCTCAGGCCCACAAGGAAGAAAAGGAATAGTCGAATAAAGTCATTATTTGTGTTTTGTTTTGTATAAACGTATACTTTGAGCCACTGTAGTCACATGACACCTAACCCCTGCTGCTCCCGACGAGCTGGATTGCGCCTTGTATGGCTGACACCGCCGTCGGTGAATGTGTGTATGAATGGGTGAATGTGAGGCAAATGTAAAGCGCTTTGGTGGCCATTGGGTCTGTGAATGGCTATATAAATGCAGTCCATTTACCATTTAACTATCCCTTTAATTCATGATCAATCAATTTGACAGCACTAATTACATCTTAATCTTAATTAATAAACAATCATGCTTTCAGAAAGTCAACAGGGTTCTTAGAAAAAAAAAATGGTAACAAGTTTATAACCACTTCTTGACCAGAGAGAGACAACAAAGAGCAAGACTATCTTAGTTCTCATCTAAGATCCGTGATAAAAAGAAACCGGAGAAGCAGAAACAACAGAAATACGGAGAACAGTTTCAGAACCAGGATTAGCCTATTACACACTCACACAAAGAAAAGCCATGAAACTAAACAATTATCATGTGACTGACGGTGATTCTTTGGATCATCTCAAATAAGAAGTACATTTTCCAACTGATTTTTGCTCAAATGTGGATGATGATAATATAATTTGTCATGAAAAAATAAATAAATGAATAAAATTAAAGACGTGTCTCAGAACATGAGGTGTAGAATGAGCCAAACACAAGATTTTAGGGTTTAAAAAAGGTCCATGGAGAAGAAAAGTGATTTCTCGTTCATCTCTCTCTCTCTCTCTCTCTCTCTCTCTCTCTCTCTCTCTCTCTGTCTTTCACCACATCTGTCCTTTCCAATCGCCCATCTGATCAGTCTCTCCCCAACAGAATCACTCACTGGTTCATTTCTCCTGTCTGCTCCATCATCCCCATTTCTCTCTCTCTCTCTTTCTCTCTCTCTCTCTGCAGAAATCAATGCTCTCTCTCAATTAGAGGTCACAGAGCTGCTGCTGCCGTTACACTTTTCAATTACCAGGAGGATCCAGCGGCCCCAGAGCGCACGCGCACACACATACACACACACACACACACACACACAAAATTATATTTTGCATAAAGGAAATTAAACTTATTCTTAGGGCCAGTAACAATTTTTGACATTATTTTGCAAATGAAAATGTATTTAATGTAATGAAAAGTTTCATAAATATATACGGCTATATACATATAATGTTAATTCTAATAATTATTTTTTAAATGCGAGTTAAATATACACACATACACAATAGTGTAGTATTTACTGTCTTTCTATTAGGTTGAGACACATCATTAACAATAAATAAATAAACAGAAAATGACATGTAATTTTCATGTAAATAATGCAAAAAAAATCCTATTGTTCTAACTAGAGTCATTTTATTTATGCACAATATAATTTATATATTAATATTTCTTTTCATTTTGAAAACGGACTAAAGCGGGTTTACTTGATTATCCAGACATAATTTAATAGAAGAGTATCAAATATGTTCATCTCTCAAACATCCTTGATTGCATTATACATTTTAAAACTACAGAACATAAAACAAAGCATTTCAAGATCATCTCATACTGTATATCAACAAAGAACACACGCACATTTTCTTGTTTTTTTTTAGATTCTTTATATTATGTTTGAAAGTTTCATTAATTTTTCTGATTATTATGTCATGACGTATGACTTCAGCATTATATTCATCAACTACATGATGCTTTAATGGTGTTTTCAGCTCAATATCTCAATCATACAGGTTTAAACCACATAAACGAATGCACTCCTAAATGGTCCTGATGAGAGGTCAGAGGTCAGGGTTTCTGGTTGGCGAAGAAGGCCTTGGTCTGCCCACAGGTGGGATTCACACACAGCGGACAGCGGAGGGTCAGCTGACGGGAACACGACTCGTTGGACTTCAGATGAGACTGAACCAGATCAGCCAACGCCTGAGAGAACCAGAGAGACCACCAGTGCTTACATGCTTGGAGCACTACATAGAGAACACTACATACATAGACTGCACAACATAGGGTGCACTGCATAGACTGCAGTACATAGGGAGCACTACATAGAGAGCATTACATACATAGACTGCACAACATAGGGTGCACTGCACTACATAGGGAGCACTGCATAGACGCCACTACATAAGGGCCCTACATAGACTGCGCTGCATAGACTGCACTGCATACGGGGCGCTGCATAGGGAGCACTGCATAGGGAGCACTGCATAGGGAGCACTGCATAGGAAGCACTGCGTAGACAGCACTACATAAGGGCCCTACATAGACTGTGCTGCATAGGGAGCACTGCATAGACTGCACTACATAAAGACCCTACATAGACTGCACTGCATAGGGGGCGCCATATAGGGGGCGCCATATAGGGGGCGCCGCATAGACTCCACTGTATAGACTGCACTGCATAGGGGGCGCCGCATAGACTGCACAGCATAGACTGCACTGCATAGGGGGCGCCGCATAGACTGCACTGCATAGACTGCACTGTATAGACTGCACTGCATAGGGGGCGCCGCATAGGGGGCGCCGCATAGACTGCACTGCATAGACTGCACTGCATAGGGGGCGCTGCATAGGGGGCGCAGCATAGACTGCACTGCATAGACTGCACTGCATAGGGGGCGCCGCATAGGGGGTGCGGCATAGACTGCACTGCATAGACTGCACTGCATAGGGGGCGCGGCATAGACTGCACTGCATAGACTGCACTGCATAGGGGGCGCGGCATAGACTGCACTGCATAGACTGCACTGCATAGGGGGCGCGGCATAGACTGCACTGCATAGACTGCACTGCATAGGGGGCGCCGCATAGGGGGCACTGCATAGACTGCACTGCATAGGGGGCGCCGCATAGACTGCACTGCATAGACTGCACTGCATAGGGGGCGCGGCATAGACTGCACTGCATAGACTGCACTGCATAGGGGGCGCCGCATAGACTGCACTGCATAGACTGCACTGCATAGGGGGCGCGGCATAGACTGCACTACATAGGGACCACTGCATACAAGTATTGATTTCTTAAACAATCTTACTGACCCACACACACACACACACACACATACTTGCTTGTGTGTGTATATATATATTTAAACATCAAAACCGTGTGTGCGAGCAGACATTGATATTATTTGAAACGATGATGTTATTGCTGCTGTCGAGACTCACCCTGAAGAACAGAGGATTTCCATTGAGAGATTCTGCTCGTCTGATGTTCTCTACTCCACACTGAAAACACACACACACACACACACACACACACACAAACACGTCAACAATTAAGGCAATAATACTGCATACAATATTCAATAATACTGCATACAATTTTATTGGATCATTACTGTCCATATACATAAACAGAGACTTGAAAATGTAATAATGACTTTTTTTCTGATGACATATTCAAGGTTGTTGATGGACAAAATTATTGTATGCTTTTGTGTTACTTTTTGATTAATTGCCATTCTATAATAAGTTTTTTATGCTTTGAATAAATTTTTTTTTAAATAGTTTTGTTTTCAATTTAATTTTAAAGTTTAAGTAATTTTATTATTATTTCTTTCTTTATTTTTTAAATATTTAAATATTTAAAGTAATTCACCAAATTTTGCTTTGGCAACTAGCTGACATAAAACTTCATTTAAAGTTTATTTCATTTGATTTTAGTAATTAATGTTTTAGTTATGAAAAAGAGTTCTTATAGTTTGCGTTAACAAAACAATGATAAACCGGGTGACAGTATTGCTCAAATATGCACACAAATGTTATATGTACAGTTCTAAATGTATATAATATAACAAAACTATATACATACTATATTATCCACATTATTATATAAAATATATGTATGTATTGTCAATATAAGTAATATAAAAGTATAATTACTATTAATAATAATATAAATGGTATTCATTTAAATGTATATAATATAATAATGATATACATTATAAATTATACATATTACTGTATAATTACTATTATGGAAGTATAGTTTATATGTTTATATAACTATTACTATTAATAACAATATAAATAGTATTATTATAATTCATATTACGATGATTAACATAATATAAATACAATTTTTTATTATTATTAATAATATAATGCAAGTATAAATAACATTATTCGCACGCACGCACACAAACACACACACACCTCTTCTCCGAGGATCTGTGAGTACTCGATGTCGAGCTCGTGCAGTGTTTCGATGTGGTCGCTGGTGAAAGCGATGGGAACCAGCAGGAGATTCTTCTTCCCGCGCTCACACAGGCCCTTGATGACTTCATCAGTCTGCGGCCCCATCCACGGCATCGGCCCCACCTACAGGAGCCCAGCAGGGACACAATTCACCATCACACACACACAGCTCTACAGGAGGGACACAATTCACCATCACACACACACACAAATCATGCTTTTGTAAATCATAATTATGACATAAAAGTACAATTATGACATACCCAAATCGAAATTATAACATAATAAGATGAAATTATGATTTAAGCAGACAGACTTAAGTAAATTTCGACTTTATCTCAATAATTTATGTCATAAATGGTAAAAATATTAGTATGTCATAATTCAGATTTACCAAAGCTAGATGTGACCGAACTGGGCTTCAATACTCTAGTGCAGTTACAGCAGATGAGCACTAGATGCCTCTCTTTATCTACAGTTCAAAAATCATTACAGGAAAACACCAGGGGTGTAAAAAGTCCTCAAATATTATACTTAACAGTACAGCCACCGAGTGAAAACTTCATTCAATTAAAGGTATCTCAAATTATTTTCATGTAACTGCCAAAAACATACATGAGTGAAAACAAAAAGGTGCAAACTACTAAAATTATTTAGTAGAATTAGCAAAGTTAATTAAATTGCATAAATGATTTTGTCAGACAAACATACAGAGGTTTGGGTTAAAGGGGGAAAACTAAAAATGATAAAAATAAGAGTAAAGAGACTTTTTCGAGGTGAAACATAAAATTGTAGGGAGTACAAAAAACAATCAAGTAAAAAAACAAGTAGTCAGTTTAACTTTCACTAGAGTAAAGTAAAGTACAGATCGCACAAAATAATACTAAAATTACTCTTTACAATCAATCATTATATGAGTTAAATAACATCTGGATGCGTGTCTCATTATTAAGTCATTTTACATTTGTTTTAATTTTTTTTTTTTCTAAAATGAGATGCAGAAAAGCCAACTCAATCAGTTATGTTTCCAGCCACCTATTTATATGCAGATTTTAAAGTAATCTTTATGAAGTGATCCTGACCTTTGACTGCCAGACGAGTCTGTACGGGTTACAGTGGCCTAACCGCTCCATCACCCTCTGAACTGTAGCGCCAACCTCCTGTGGGTACGGGTCGCCCCTGTTCACCACCTAAACACACACACACACACCATTACTTTTCACTGTAAACACCAAACCAGCGCGTCAGACGTTGTGTGCGACTCACTGAGAGCGGCAGAGAGTGAGCCGAGAACAGAATCACCACATCGTCTCTCTTCTCTGGAGGAAACTTCTCCAGCTCGTTACGAATGTGATCAGCAAAACACTGGAAGAAAACACAGAAATCATTTTCAATTACAGCAAGAGACGTGACGTACTAATGATGATGACGGGTAAAGAGCAGCAAACAACTATAGGACGACAGCAAGAGTGTATTCAGATGAATTATAAATGAATAACATATTTATATTGAATAAGGCAAATGTGCATTCCAAAGAGTCTTCAAAAGTTCACATTTTGTCAATTCAAATTATTAATATTATATATATTAGGGCTGGGCAACAATTAATCGCGATTAATCGCATCCAGAATAAAAGTTTGTGTTTACGTAATATATGTGTGTGTAGTGTGTATAACTATTTTGTATATATAATTACACACGTGTATATATTTAAGAAATATTTGCATGCATATACTTTATATATATTTATACATAAATAATATTATGTATAAATATAAATATTTAATATATTAAGAACAAATTTTTCTTAAATATATTATATGTATATAATATCTATAAATATATATTATTAAAAAATATGAATACAACAATACATATTTATTTTGAATAAGGCAAATATGCATCCAAAATATCTACAAAAGTATTTTTTTAAATATTTTGTCAATTCAAATGCATAGGACAAATCAACTATTAAACTAAAGTTAAAGCTGCAGTCTACAGTTTTTCATCTTTATCGCCATCTCTGTTCGAAATCTGCAATTGCAGTCATTCGCGGAATTATCAACTTTACGCGAGTTGCAGTTCGACACGGCACAGCGGTGTGGATACTGTCATTCAGAATCACAAGCCCCGCCCTTACACACAGAGATTCCGGAAAATACACGGATAATGTGACCCGGCATTTGTCCCGGGATTGTTTGATTTCGGTTCATTCACACTGCCAGTGATTTTTCTGGATCTGTGAGTGCGTTCACACACAACCCGTAAAGATCCCGGAAAGACACATGACGTCAGGATGAGACGTGTAACGTACGTGTCGAAAACATGTAGACGCGCATACCGTTCCAGAAAGCTGGTGAACGAACGAGCTCATGGTCTCTGCTTCGTGCCAGTTTGCAGACATTTGTTCGTACTTCTTTGTTGATGACGAACACAAACTTTCCTCTAAGAGCAACAGTTGCGCGATGGCACAAGCGTCATCACTATGACACACCCTTTACGGCATTGGTCCTGGCTTTTGTTCACACAGCGCGCGTTCTGGGACTGATTGCGGCAATGTTACTAGGTCCCCAACCCGGGATCGATGCCGGTATCAATCCCGGGTTGTATTTGCATTCACACAGAAGGTGTTCTGGCAATTTTCCGGCAATATCCCGAAAACAATGCGCTGTGTGAAAGGGGCTACAGATTAGTCTTTTTGGAAGTGTGACCAACATAATAATTTTCACAGGAAAATGTCATCTAAACAAGTAAGAAACATCCACTTTTGTTCTGATTCTGACATTGCCGTAAATCACACTGATTAAATCTAACAATCGTTTATCATATCACGTAAAACCGTGCAAATTATACTTTGTTTTCAAATTGTTAATTTTAACAACGTCAGCATTGCGTGACTACATTCCTTCCGGGTGTGTATCCTTGTTTTCGCATGGGTCCGGTGTCAGTCTCTTTCACTCTCTTTCAGTCTGGGTCCGGTGTCAATCTTTTTCACTCTGAAGTCCGAACAAAGTCTTTTGCATTTTACAGCGGGTGAATCTGTTGTCAGTGGTGATTGTCGTTTGAACCTTTCTGGATCCGCCATCAAATTGATAAGTTTAATTATATCAAGTGCTGTGAGAAACGGCTATAAATCTCCACCTCCAACATCCCTACACTCATAGCCTACTAGTGAGACTCTTCTTTATGTGTACACTGTACAGATGTGTGTGTGTGTGTACAGTACAGATGTGACGAAATGACGCAAAGACAGGCTCGAATCTCCCATGGAAATCCACCAGTACCACTGGAGTCAAAAACATTATTAGAAGCTTACCGCATTGAATCGAGCTACGGAAAGAAGATGGTTTTGAACACTGACTGGTTATGTATTTTCTCAAATATGTATTTTGGATACTTTTTAACCCCCAAAAAAAGCTACGGACTGCAGCTTTAATTTACTGTGTTTATTAAACTAAAAAAAAGCTTGTTTAACAGTGTGATCATGTGTTACCTCAATCAGCAGAGGGTGTGTCGGCCACCTGTCAATCACACTCCAGCGCATCTTTGGCCTGTCCGCACGGTTATTGTAGTATCTGTATATAGCGTTCAGACTGCTGCCTGATCACACACAATGACAGATTACACTTCAGACGCTTCAGAAAGAGGATTTTGCAAAAATATGTTGTACTTACAAACCCTAAAGAGCAGATTTACTAACGGCTTGAGCCACAGATTCACTGAAGACACGCAGTGAAAAATTAGCAATGGACAGATATTTTAGCGGCCAAACTTTTTGCATATGCATTTGTGGGAAATTTCTTTTTCAGATGCTAAATTTATGGGAGGAGAGTATTTAAAGAGGCCATTATGCTCTTTTACAAAGTCTTGATTGTGTTTTAGTCTCTACTAGAACAGGTTTTCCCGCTTGAATGTTGATTATTTTCCTCATATTCTCCATTGTTGCGGCTCCTCTCTTCCCAGTCTGTCAGTAACGCTCTGTTTACTTCCTGTCTCTATGAAGCCCCTCCTTCTGAAAAGCACACTGTGCTCTGATTGGTCGGCTGGATCAGAAATGATTGTGGACTGATTGGTCGGCTGGAAAGTGTGTTTGGGAAATGTCCCGCCCCTTACCATAACCACCAGTTTAACAGACTACTAACTAACTCAACCAGGCCCCGCCCCTTTATTCTGTGTATGGATTGTTTAAATCAGATTAAATGATTGTATAAAATTAATAATGATTAAATTATTGAAATGAAATGATTTGTATTTGTAATGTCATTCAGCCATCTCTCTTTCTACAGTCTTTCTTCAAATCTCCCTCTTGTCATTATAAGTGGAAACGCCCCCTACTGCTGATTGGCTCACTCTCTCTCCTCCCCATTATAAGTGGAAACGCCCCCTAGTGCTGATTGGCTCTCTCTCTTCTCCCCATTATGAGTAGACACGCCCCCTACTGCTGATTGGATCGCTCTCTCTCCTCCCCATTATAAGTGAAAACGTCCCCTACTGCTGATTGGCTCTCACTTCTCCCTATTATGAGTAGACACGCCCCCTACTGCTGATTGGCTCTCTCTCTCTCTCCCTCACATCATGAGTGGACACGCCCCCTACTGCTGATTGGCTCACTCTCTCTCCACCCCATTATGAGTGGACACGCCCCCTACTGCTGATTGTCTCTCTCTATACCCTCCCCATTATGAGTGGACACGCCCCCTCTGCTGATTGGCTCTTTCTCTCCTCCCCATTATGAGTGGACACACCCCTACTGCTGATTGGCTCGCTCTCTCTCCGCCCCATTTTGAGTGGACATGCCCCCTCTGCTGATTGGCTCGCTCTCTCTCATCCCCATTATGAGTGGGCACACTCCCTACTGCTGATTGGCTCGCTCTGTCTTCCTCCCCATTTTGAGTGAACACGCCCCCTCTGCTGATTGGCTACAAGGGTGTTGTACTGCTCGGTTCGATCCACTTCCAACAAAGAGTTTCTCAGAAATTGCTTACTGCGCCTTTAATTTGCGCATTGTCAGTAGATCAGCCCGAACTTTCCACTCCCGTCGGTGGTTTTATGGGACTGATAATTTGCCGAGTTTGATAAATCTAGCCCTAACTCTTTTAAAGGCTTTTGAAGAGTAAAACAGTGGTGTATGCCAGTGGTTCCCAACCTTTTTTGTCTGAAACCCCCTTTTTTCCCAAGAAAATATTTTAGAGCCCCCCTTCAAATTTAATGATATTATCGCTCTTGTAAGCTTGCAAAATATGTTATTTTCAAACAAACGATATGTTTACTATAACCAGATATGTTTATGCACAAATAATATAGCCTATAATATTGAAAATACAATGACAAAAACATCAGTAGGCCCTTTGTAATTTAAAAACATAAGCCTAAGAGATGCCTATATGAAATCCCAAAACAAAAAAAGGTAAAAAAAAAGAAAGAATAGTCTATTACTAAATGACCGCTGTATGGGGCCTCAATCCACAAGTTTTCTACGCCCCATGAGGCCTTGCGTCAAAAGTGGGCGCGACTTCCGGATGGAAGTAAACAAAGCGCGATTTGACATGCTTGACACTCGTTTATTCAACAGTTGACAGTCATTCAAGTTATAGCGATCCAAACTAGCTAACGATGTGGGAACACAACCTCAACGAAATTAAAATGGGTGAAATAACAGTACCTTTACCCTCCACAGTAGTTGATTGGGAGTATTATAATAACATTATTAATAAACAATACTCATCAAGGCATGGTGACAGACAGTTGTGCGAGCTGACAAACAATTAAAATAAAAAATACACACTTAGTCATTGTGCTTTAGAGTTTATTCAAAATTATAAATGAATGTGCTACTTGAATACATTAACTGGCACATTTGGTATTCTGTCAACACAGGCTTTGATCCTGAGTTTAGGTGCAACATCAATAGCGAACAGCCAATCACATGCTGATAGAGTTTATAGAATATTAAGAATTTAAACAAATGTACACAGGAAGATTCGTCGTCTTTTTGGAGGTTGATGGAAACTACAGTCGTTGGCAGGATCACTCTGATTTCGTTTTCAGCTTATGTTCAAAACAATCCCGTTTAAGCCACTAAATTAGTTTAATCCGGTTATACATACAACCGCGAACAGCACATGTTGTCCCTGAGCTCCGTAACGACATCTCTCATAAAGATTTGCGTCTTTAAATAGTAAAATAATTCTCCGAAAAGCAGCTAGCCTCTTCGCTAACTAACACACAAAACACCATTGGAATGCTACTTCCGCCGCCTCACCGGAAGTTTCACCCACTTTATTTTTTACAGGAGCGCCCCTCGAAAACTTGTGGATACTTGCAAATTATTTGTGAGGCTTTATTTTTTTACGCTTTTGCCGTTATAGCGAGCGATAATAGACTTGCGTTTATTAACAGAATAGCGCGTCTTTCGGAAGAACTTTGTAGCCGAAACTACTTCTCTCTGTGCTATGACGAGTCACGAAGGTACTGGGCTACTCTGCAGCGGCAGCGATCCGAGCCAGTGTAAAATAGTCCCAATGTATGCAGGTGTACCATAGTGGTTCAGGATAATACAAAAACACGGATTGAAAAATGTATTCATGATAAACTCGCTCATTATATACATTTTTAACAGAAAAAAAAGTTAAGGAATTTTTTTTTAATGCTAGTTGCTCAAAGCTTTTCAAAATAAGACGCGACCCCACCACAGAGCTCGCTGAGGCCCCCTTGTGGGCCGCGACCCCCCTGTTGGGAACCTATGGTGTATGCGATTGCGACCACACCTGTGGTAGAACAGCTGTATTGTGGGTATTGTGTAAAGGCCACGGCTCTCTCCACTCCATCCTTCTCCATCTGCTCGATGGCTTGCTCAGTCAGAGGATTCACGTACCGGAAACCGATGTAAAACTTGTGTGGAGCTACACAAACACACAGAGACAGATGATTGACATTGATTATCACTGGCACATTTCATTACACACATTAATTATCAATGGTACATTCCATCACAAACATTAATTATCAAAGGTACATTCCATCTAATATTACATCTTTAGATTGTCAGGGTCATTGAAGGCAAGTAAAAACTTTTTTTTTTTACTTTGTTGATTTTTGTTCAAAAAAAATCTATTTAATTGTTGATTGCTAGTTGCTTAGTTTATTCTGCAGTTTTTATTCTATTATAATTACTTTTATTTTGCACCAGTGTTATTAATATTTTGAAATAATATTTTTATTTTTCATACTAATGCTAGTTCAATTTTAAGTAATTTCATTATGTGCTTTGTCATTTTATTAAATATTGCCGTTTAGTTTTCATTAAAGTTTTAGATATATTTAGCTATTTATTTCCAGTTCATTTTATTCCAGAGCTTTTTGCCAAAGCAATATTTCTTATTTTTGTTTAGTTCAATTAACAAAAATGTTTTAATAGTTTTAGTTAACAGTAATAATCATGTTTTGCACAATTAAGTTTTTTTAATCTCTTTTGTTGACATTAGTGGATTTATTTTATTATTATACTATTTCAATATTTTACTATAAATTGAGAGTTAATTTATCAGTTAATATTATTAGTTCAATCATTTGTTTAACACTTTTCAATTCAATACATGATTTGGAAATTCAAGCATTTTGCTGTAAATATTTCATATTTCATGCTCAGAATCAAATCATAACTTAGTTACTGGCACATTAAGTTGTATTATTAACATTATTTGAAATATTAATTAGCAGATTAATTAATCAGCTGCTATAATTTATTTTTAATTATTATTTTATTTAGTTATTTCTTATTCTTATTGTTCATATTACTGATTTATTGTCCTTATTAATACAGTTATTGTACTGTACACTGAGAGTAATTTTTACATATGATGTTTTGGGATGACATTACAGAATATTGTTGGAAATATTTCATAACAGGTTACTGTGGATCATAACTACATCATAAGAAAAACTGCAACCTTATAAAAAAAAAAAAAGGAAAATGGCGCTTTTCAAGTAGGAAGTCCACCTGAAGTCATTAATAAGTTTATCAGAGGTGTGTGTGTGTGTTTCACACTCACAGGGGTGTGTGAGACACTCCTCTGAGGTTCATCTATCATTCACTCACACACTCTTATCAGCACTAAACACTGACTGCATATCTTTTCCACAAAGATGACAGTTTGTCAGTTCGTCTCTGATAATTTTTCGATCCGTTACAAAAGACACTCGAAACCATCAGACTGTCTCAATGCAAAGTTTGGCAGCATTAGAATTTCAATGTTGCTTTGATATGTTCAATATTTTATATGCCACAGACCTTACAAACAGAACCTATGTGTTTTCATTTATAAAGACACAATTATTTGTTAAAAAAATACTGTGTATAATACAAATATTTCTATTAGACTTTAAAAATAAAGCTTCTTTATTGGTGTTGATGAAGAACTTGTAACATCCTTAGAATCCTTCAACTGCACAAAAGATTCTTTTTCTCACATTATTCAAATCTTCTTAGAACTAAGAAAAATTGTTCTTGTCATCGCTGTGAAAATTCCATTCTGGAATCTTTATGTTTAAGCGTGTATTACGTTTTTTATACCGACTAAGACTGTTCTGTTCGATTTTTTTGTTTTTATGTAAACTCAACTTAACTTTTTTTTTTGTACAATTGAATGCCTAGTATTAATACATTTCATTAATAATTTATTTGAAAACTTGCTTTCTTGCATAATCTATTTTTTTTAAATCTCTTTTGTTGATATTAGCTGATTTTTTTTAATACTATTTCAATATTTCAGTTAATTTTATCAGTAAATATTATTTGTTCATTCATTTGTTTATTTAATAACTCAACACATGATTTGGAATTTCAGCACAGTTACTGGCACATTAAGTTTTATTATTATTATTTAGAAGATTAATTAGCTGATTGGCAGATGAATTAATCATCAGTTTTCATTTAATTATTCTTTTTATTGTTAATATGACCAGACTGATTTATTGTCTTTATTTATACAGTTATTTTGCTGTACATTGAGAGTCTTTTTTAGTTTACTTGAACACATGATGTTTTAGGTTGTACATACACATTTAATTTAATCATATTTTTTATCTTTATTTTCTTCCGACATTTTTAAGTGAGACTTAAAGCAACAGTTCACCCAAAAGTGAAATTATCTCATCATTTACTCATCTTTTACTTTTCTCTTTCAGCCGATCATATAAAATTAAATGATATACCGGCTCTTCCAAGCTTTGTAAAAGCTCCAAAAAGTGCGTTTATCCATCATAGAATCCATCCATACGACTGCAGTGGGTTAAACAAGGCCTTCTAAAGCAATCCATATTTCAAATATCCATATTTACAATTGAAACGAGTGAAACATTGGTAAGGCGTCTGTCTCTCACCTGTCTCCGGACACATCTCATCCAGGAGCTTGACCATGCCTTCGCCCTGCATCATGGTCCAGGCTTTGATAGGAGAGCCTCCTCCAATCTTGCTGTACTGCTCCTGGATCTTCGGTGTGCGTCTCTTGGCAATGAAAGGGCCGAGTTTACTAAGACACATGGGAAACGCACACATTTGAGGAGGTCTGAAAGACGTAACACTGATTTGTGTGTGATTTTTATTCTTTCTTACTTTTGCACAGGGAGTTTCATGAGGTCTGTGTCCAAGAAGAGCCGTAAGAGGAAATCATGCACGTCTTCCAGTTTCTCCGGGCCGCCCATGTTTAACATCAAAATCCCAGTTTTGGGTTTTCTGCAGATCAAATGAATGTTTGAGTCGATCAGTGGTGCGTTTTTTTTTTGAAAGCATTGTGAGTTACCAACATAGTTGAGTCACAGACAAGTTGAGTTAAAAAAGTAGCAATAAAACAAATAATAAAAGTACACAACAATACATTCACACGTAGTTACAGGCCATCTTAAAGTCCCCCCTGAGGTGAAAATCCAGCTTTTAATGTTGTTTATGAGTCTATGTGTTGTTTTTAATATGCTTTAAGACAAATCATGTGTACATTCATAAGTCGACAGCATTACTGAGTATTTTCTGCTTAAAACTGCAGTGAACCAAAGACAGTCTCAAAAACATCGCTGGTGTTTCTGACGTCACAAACGACCTTGTAACCAATCAGATCAAAGTGTGTTCGTCAACCAGTGGATCTCTGAGCTGAGGGAGTGAGTGGAGGCGGGGCTTATTTGCATATTCATAGAACTGCGAATGCTAAATGAGGCAAGGGTGTCAAGTTACATTCAAGTTATTTTATGGCATGAAGGAAAGAAATGTTTAAAAATGTCATTTTGGTGATTAAAAGATGAGTTTTAACGATACAATTATTGACTACATGGGGACTTTATTATTTATTATTATTGACTACAGGGCAAACTAGCCAAAACAGGAGTAATACTTTTTTTAGTCCCTTCTTAAAGTCTGGTTGCAGAATTTGGACAAACTGGAGGCGAAATAAATAAATATATAAAGATATATAAAGATTGAACAACCCTTAAAATTTCAGTAGTCCAGTCAAGATGAAATAACGCATGGATAAATGGAAGGAAAGCAACCATCCGAGCTGAAAAACACTGATTTAACAAGTTTAACGAGTTTATTTGTTTATCAAATACAAGTGCCGGGTTAAAAATGGCTCCCACATTTTTTGCGAAGTGAAGTGTCTTCGGTATTTGTTTGCACTTTAGTCTTTAGTCCAACTTTTAACAAACAATCAAACAAAGACGGGAGAGATATGTCCTTCTCATCTGATTTTATTAGAAGATAAACCTGAATGTCGTCTGCATAACAACATTGTATTAAATCTGACGCAAAATACAAAGAATATTGGATAATGGAGGAAGAATAAAACCGGGCCTAAGACAGAGCCCTGTGGCACACAATGACTTTAGATATTCACAAACGGTGTGCTCGTATTAATATGAATGGGAGCTAAAGCAATGTGCAATTTCACAGAGTAAGCCCCACCTTCTAAATAAAAGAGCCAATGGGTATTTGGTAAAGCTCAGATTTCATAAGTAATAGTAAGCTTGGTGAACAGCTTTGGAGAACTTCCTCATTCAAAGAGACACTTGCATGACTGAAAGTGAGGTGAACACACTGATCAAAAGCATAATTAATAGATGTTTTTCTACAGGACTAGTGTTTGTGTGAGTTTTGTTTTTGAGAATGTGTGATCAGGTGATTTCCCAGCAGGCCTTGAGGCGCACAGGAGGAGGAGAGTGTTCAATTGTACCTGTTCTCTTGAGTCTCTGGAGTGGGTGAGGTGGCGAACGCAGCGGCCGTCGACTGTCGTCTGAGAAACACACTCGTGCACTGACTCACGGTGGGACTGCACCTGACCACTGACACACAAACGACCAGAGCATGTGCACATGAACACATGGTTTTGCAGATAAAAAATATACAGAATATATTTTACATACATATATAAATAATATAAACTTTTAAATTAATATTTAATTAATTAACTTTAAATAATATTAAATATAAACATAACTTTTGCATGAGTTTTGACATTGTGCACAAATCCACCCACGCCTTGTTAAAAACATGATATCAAAAATACATTGAGTCTTCATTTGACTAATTTTTTTGTTAATTTAAAACAATAAATGCAGCATTGATAATCTTTTTTAGTGTGAAAGGTCATACTTTATTTTTTTTTATTACGAAGACTCAAAACTGCATAAATAAATACATAAATAACATGAAATAAATAAAGGAATACATGACTTGATAAAACCATACAGTGGATTTTTAACTATATTTTATATTTAGGCCTATTGGTTTGGATTTTTTTTTTTAAAGTTTTACAGATTAAATTAATTTATAAAAATATATATTTTGCATTTTGATATGATTTTCAATGCAATTAAGCATTTTTTTATTTAATTTCATTACTTATTTTATTCATAAATTATGCATGAATGTACTGTTCAGGCATTATAAATATCTATATGCAAATTCTGCCTTTATGTGTTTTTTTTAAGTCTATTGTCTATGTAATTTATTTCTTGCATTTTTATTTTTAAATATTGCATTATATAATTTTAACAGCATTGGTCTATATTCTTCCAGACTGAACATCATTCCGGTGGCATGTTCTGATATGATAACTAGAAATACACAAAAGCGTATAATAATATCGCCCGTGTCTCGTGTGAGAGCACTGCAGTAGCGCCCCGCGGCCGCTGGGAGTCGCTGATGGCGCAGTTACGCAAGTTGTGAAAGCATGTGTTGTGTAACATGATGTTTAACGCCCCTGAAACTTTAACTCCCGCTTTTGGTTGACGACTCGCTCATGTAAACTTCGTGCACTCATTTTGAAAACAGCAAATGAGCATATGTGTTATATGAGAATATTTAGCGAAGAAGTTAAAAGTGTTGAAAGAAACCAGACCAAAGTCATCGAGACACTTTAACCTTCATGAACAGAGCTGACATAAACACAGCTCATTTCAGCCCTCATACCGCTCTTTCTGCACGATTAATCACAATTATGATTGCATAATCGTCTCAATGTATGAATGTCATGTGTAGTTAGATTCATAAACACTTACGCTGCATCAGCCGGCACGCGCCTCCCAAAACCGCCATTATTTACCGCTCGGATATAAAATCTCCTCGTATTCCAACGGCAGATAACACAGAAAAGCTTGAACTGAAGATTCAAAGCGCTTTGCTTGTCTCCATAAAGCAATGAAATTCCGATATAGAGCTGCTGAACGGTGTCAGTGTTATCATGGCGTGATGACGTATGCCACAGGCCCCGCCCCCGTCCCGCCTCCGCGTACGCACACACCCTCTCTCACGTCACCACACCAGGACAGGAGTGAGGGGGGGGGGGGGGGGGGGGGCTGTGAGTAAAATTAGCTTATTGCTTCATTTGCGCCAATCAAACAACACAAAAAACAAACTCCACCCAAGCATATAGGCCTAATAATTTAATTTGTATTTTATTCATAGGCCTATAAAAACGTAATACTGTAATACAAAAATAATGGACAACACGGGACAAAACAAATACAATTGTATTACTTTCACCCTATATTTACTGTATTATTTCCTGTTTTTTTGTTCCTTTTTTCCCTTCCCATAATATATATATATATATATATATATATATATATATATGAAGAGTTCAGATGCAAAAGCCTCTAAATGCCATTTGAAATTTTCTTCTTTAATGATGATTTTTATCAAGCTAAAAAATTTTATAAGTTCAGTGATTTCACTTAAATGGCAATGATAATTACCTATTAATTGTTATTTACTGATAGATAGATAGATAGATAGATAGATAGATAGATAGATAGATAGATAGATAGATAGATAGATAGATAGATAGATAGATAGATAGATAGATAGATAGATAGATAGATAGATAGATAGATAGATAGATAGATAGATAGATAGGGACAATGAAATGCGTGTGAAGGAAAATATCTTTCTAAATTTCATGTCCTGCTCTGTCGTTGATTGCTTTTTTAACTATACAAGGAAATGAAATAAAGCTGTTTTTAACAGGTAGGCTATTTCCTGTTGTAACTGGTTCTGCTACGAGCCACACAATAGCCTATAAGTCATCTTTATCGCAAAACAAAAAAATGGTAGGTACAAATCACAAGTGACTTGCCAACATATGACAATATACAAGATTAAGTAAACAGAAAACAGTTTTGCTTATAAGGGCATTAGAAAGAGGACCATATGTTGACAGTTTTAACTGTCTTTTTGTTGTTGGAGCCAGAAATCAGATTAATATAATGTACAATTTCATGGAGAAATTTTTTTAGCGCTGCGTTTACATTTATGGATATGAAAATTTTCTATAATAATTAATACATTTATAATGAAGTAGGCTACATATTTTCTTTACTAAAAGCAAAATACAACATTCGTCCAAAATGGTCAATGGTGGTCAAATAAAGGCCTTTATGGTCAATAGGCCTAGTGAATCTGACGAGATTTTACCTAAATGTTCTGGTGTGTGTGTGTGTGTGTGTGTGTGTGTGTAATACCAGAGCGCAAACCAGTTCCTGGTTTGTATTGATTCCTCTTTTAAATTTAACCATTAGCAGGATAGTACCTGTGAATTTATTTCACCTTGTTTCCTGTCAAGTAGCCTATGTGAGGAATCATCATCCAAACTTTTTCAAGTCAATGTCATTTACAAATCGGTTCCAGTAAAATGCAACATTTAATGGAAGTAGGAGGAAGTCTGCCAGTAAAAAGCATGATTGTGCCTGATGGAATGGCGTCAAATACAATTGCTAATTCTCTTGGCGATACAGCAACATAGTGCCGGCCCAGATGTGGGCAGACGCTACGCTACTGTGTGGGGAATATGTGATAAAATCTCTCCATATAGGAAAAAAGTCGCCCCTCTCCATTAAATAGCTGGTCCACCAGCACAGTCTGATTGAGGACCCAATTCTCAAAAAGAGTGAGTTGTTCTTATTTAAAATATCTCTGTTATTCCAAATTTCTTTCTATCTATCTATCTATCTATCTATCTATCTATCTATCTATCTATCTACAAAACACCTTAGCAACCCACTAGAAACACCCATAGCAACTTTAAATTACTTTAAACTAGAAACTACTTTAAACTAAGTTAAACTACTTTAGACTAATTTAAACCTCAAACTACTTTAAACTTCTTCAAACTATTTTAAACTTCTTCAAACTACTTTAAACTTCTTCAAACTTTCTGTACCAAACTTTCACAAGCCAACTTAAAGTTTGTCTCGACAAACTTTTTTATCTAGTTCTTATTTAAAATCTCTCTGTTATTCCAAATTTGATACCTGTGAGGTGAGAAATTATGCTTATATATTGCAGACCAAGCTAAAAGGACCTGCTTGTGAAAAGTGGACCATTTTACAGTGAGTAAAAGTTCAAAATAAAGCCCAGACCAGCAAAGCAAGAGAATATAATAGGTAATAAAAGTCCAAATCGAGGCAATGCTTAGTCCAAATAATCTTAAAGGTATTCGAGTATTGAAGTCCAAAAAGTTAAATTCACCAGATTCATAATTATTCATAAAACTTTTTTTGATATAATGGGTACACATCCATTGTAGTCTTGAGTTTCTTCCAGGAACAAACACATCACAATATTCCTCATTATAATAATTCACACGGATAATAAAGAGGCGGGGCCTGGTTGAGTTAGTTAGTAGTGTGTTAAACAACTGCTGGTTATGGTAAAGGGCAGGACATTTCCCAAACACACTCGAAGCGCTCGACTAATCACAACACACTGATCCACTGCTAACCAATCAGAGCACAGTGTGCTTTCAAAAGGAGAGGCTTCATAGAGACAGGAAGTAAACAGAGTGTTACTGAGACAACAGTTGCAACAGTTGAGAATATGAGGAAATAAACAACATTCAAGCAAGAAAACCTGTTCTAGTGGAGTGTATAACTTTAGTGCTTATCATAGCAGTGCAGTTGAGCTGCTCTCTGATGCCCTCTAATGGATTCAAACACAAGTGCATCATCATTGATTTATTATACCACATTTGAACGTTACAGACACAATCATCTTTCAAACCGTCTTCTGAAAAGATCTCTAAACATGACGTGTAAATATGAATCAGGTCTTTAATAGATAAGGATCGGGTGAAGCAATGGGAGCAAGTGCTGTTATATTGTAGTTGGTCTCTTGCAGTGATGTGTGTGTGTGTGTGGTTAAGGCCGGCAGCGCTGGATAAAGCGCGGGTACAGGCAGACGTCACGGATGTGGTGCCGGTTCAGGAGCCAGGTGAGGAACCGCTCCAGTCCTAGACCGTATCCACCATGAGGACACGTGCCAAACTTCCTCTGCAACACACACACACACACACAGTTACACGCTTACATGCTGAATACGGCAATATATTATAATCATTGTGAGCCAGCGAAATATTCAATATAACTCTGGTAGCATTATTGTTTTTAACGCCATCAATCAATTCACTTGCAACAAGTTGCTCGTTGCATTTGTCATTTATTCAAATATTGCTGTTCATTTTGTATTGGTACACTTGTCTATGTAAATGTAAAATTCAAATTGTATTTAACATTCTTGCAGCAACAGGGCTTATGTATTAACTAGTTTTTAGTTTTACATTAAACACTGTTGCCAACAATAGCAATTTGAAAACAATATTCACTATTTAAATCATTTCAGGCCATTCAAGATGTACACGCTCATTCAAAAGTGTACATTACGCTTTTTAACGTTTTCTACTCGTCTAAAGCTGAATTGGATCAAAAATACAGTGAAATATTATTATAAATCAGCTGTTTTCTGTGTGAATATAGTAAAATTTAATGTATTCCTGTGATCAAAGCTGAATTTTCAGCACCATTACTCCAGTCTTCAGTGTCACATGATCCTTCACAAATCACTCTAATATGATGATTTGATGCTCATTAACATTTATGATAATTATCAATGTTGAAAACATATTTTTGTGTAAACTGTGACGCATTTTATTTCTCAGGATCGTTTTGTGAATATAAAACAGCATTTATTTGAAATAGAATCTATTGTAACATTATAAATGTCAGTTCTGATCAATTGAATGCATTAATGTCATATTAATGTCCTTCTGTAATCTTACTATGCTAGTGCACGTGAGAAGCATTGTTACCTGGTCAGTGTACCAGTAGTAAGGTGTGGGGTCGATTCCCTCTCTCTTATACCCGTCCAGGAGCTCCTCTGCGTCCCAGATACGCATGGATCCTCCCACGATCTCTCCGACGTTAGGCATCAGCACATCCACCTGACACACACACACACACTCATTTACAATGCCTCCGCCCAAAGTGAAATCCCATTATAACATGTTAAACACCACACAGGTTTCGAATGAATGCAATGGCT
Source organism: Pimephales promelas (assembly GCF_016745375.1). The sequence goes on along the minus strand of NW_024121688.1, from coordinate 4,588,048 downwards.
TTGGTGTAGACAAGGTAAAATAATGTTACTGGATATTTTGGTTTGAGGCTGGTTATGACCAGGGCTGGGTATCGTTCAACATTTTTTCTAAACCATGACTTTGATACCGGTTACTGAACACAATTTTTTTGTTACTAATTTTATGAATAGATAATGTTATAGCAGAGGCTGTAACATTAATGTGAAGAGGCAAACTCTTAATCCCAGCCACCCTTAAGGATAAGCACACTATACAAGATACTTAGTTTAAGTGTGAGTTCATTTAATTATTCCCGTTTTAATTTTTCCGGATTATGTTTTTTTTCCCCTCTGCGTTTTTGAATTTTTCTGGATGGTTAAATTAAATTTTATTAATTAAAAAAGCATCTATAATCAATTGAAATCATGAAACTTGTTCAAATTAACAGCAATTTTATTAAACCAGTTCTGTTTTTACCCAGTCTGATTTCTGTTTTATATTCAATTTAAATGGTTTAATCAAAAACATATCTAATAAATTGAATTCATAAAAACAACTTAATTTATTCATTTGTATACAAATTATCCAAATATAATCCTTTTCTTTTTTTTTTTTATTATTCTGCATTGTGCATTTTAATTTTCTTTTAAATGTAATCTTTCTGTAATCTTGAGATCTAGTGGAATTTTATTAACCCAGTTCTGTTTTTACCCAGTCTGATTTCTGTTTTATATTCAATTTAAATGGTTTAATCAAAAACATATCTAATAAATTGAATTCATAAAAACAACTTAATTTATTAATTTGTATACAAATTATACAAATATAATCTTTTTCTTTTTTTATTATTCTGCATTGTGCATTTTAATTTTCTGTTAAATGAAGGCATAAAATATGAATCTCTGTTTTATTCAAATGAAAATTAAATGAGCACTTAATTTTTTGGGGGCTAACCAGTGCTGCACAACAGAGGTTTAATGTTAAAATTATAACATAATTTGTTTTAATAATAATAGAAAATTATAAATAGATTTTTTTTAATAACCACTGAATTATTATTGTTAGTAGTAGTATTAAATTAAGATGTCCATTATACTGTACAAGAGTAATATATTTCTATCACACAAACCTTTATTTTAACGGGTTGCGTGTACAGCTTGCTGTTGTGAGAATATTAAACAGTAAAAGGAGTATTTAAATGTGAAAGTCCTTTTACGTGTCACTGTGCGTCATTCATTGGATCAAGCCGTTACCATCAAGCCAGCGTAACTGTGTTTTCCCTTGGTGCCTCGACACAGCCAATCAGAGGCACTTGATTGGTGCGCATCATGCCTGCTGCATCGAAATTTGGTACCAAATGACAACACGTTTTTTGATACTCGATAGTATCAAGGCAATTCAGTCGGCGCCTAAAAAGTATCAAACTTCAAGCAACGAGCCGCCAGGGTGTTTCCCCAAGAACCAATGGTTCCCCTAGGAATGTTTTCCTAGTTGGATTTGCATCACTAGTAGGATCTCTGAAGTGACGCGAGCCGCGCATGTTGTTGTGACTTTTATTTTGACGGCGCTGTGAATGCAGTAGCCTGGGCTCAAAGTGCTCACATTCTCCATGTTCATTAGTTTACGATCTGCCTAACAGCCTTGTCTAATATGTTATTAGATAGACCTGTTATACATAGAAAGTAGACATTATATTAAAAAAAAAGTTATTAGCGTTTGCTGTGTGGTTTGTGTCCAGTGTTGCTAGATAAGGATGTTTCAGCTTGGTCTCCTCAAAGTCGCATTGGATTTTCTCCTCGGCGTGAAGGTGAAGAGGTCAGTTTTACATGTACATAGAGTTAGTTTGTGGAGTAAATAAATAGGCTTTAATCTGTGTGTTTACACAGCCTTTTAAAAAATTGCGCGTGATGGTGTTTTTGCGTGTGTTCGGCCAATCAGCGAACACTAACGCCACGTTAGACCCGACTCTGAAACAGGAGATAAATTAGTTCCTCCAAAACGAGTTCCTAGAACTAAAATCTGAGATATCCGACAGCTGGGAACTTCTGCCAATAGTTCTAGGAATTAAAAAGGTTCCTCCGGTGCGACTGATACTCAGCCCTAGTTATGACACGGGTTAATGCCAGACAGTGTGTGTGACCCTGACCGATTCAGTGAGGCGCCGGTCCTCGGGGCAGCGCTGCATGTAGAAGGACTTGATCTCAGCCGGGAATCGACACAGCAGGATCGTCTCGTTAATGGCGTCGGTCATCAGGCGCTCAGGGGCTTCTGGGATGTCCTGTGGAAATGACACACAAATGGTCAAACATCATCATAACTCGAGCGTTTCTTCGTAGTTCAGAGCTCTTGGCAATAACGTACGAGACTCGACGTAACAAACCTCTCCAAACTCGTAAAACGTCCCGTCATCCTTCTTAATGTTGTTCTCCTTTAGCCAATCAATGGCATCGGTGTAGTTCATCCTCTTGAACGGACGTTTGGGCGGCTTGAAGTCCTGCGGGAGGAAAATAAAAAGATGGTCAACAAAACATAACAACTATTCAAAAGAATATTCACATATTACAGGCCTGGATTGTGTTTAAAGGCCTTTAAAATGGATGTTTCCATGATTTCATGACTGCAAAAACCTCTGTGTGTGATAACGAGAAACACATATAATGGTGTTGTGAGAGGTCAGGGGTCATACAGGGTTCAGGTCGTAGAGCAGTTGGGCGGCAGGAGACTTCAGGACCCTGTCAACCACGTCACACACCAGATCCTCCAACCTGTTCAGTAGGTCTTCATAACTCATGAAGGGACACTCAGCTTCGATGTGGGTGTACCTGAGAACACACACACACATTAGGTTTTCATGTTTAATGGGGACATTCCATACTCTCTCTCTCTCTCTCTCTCTCTCTCTCAAACACACACACTCACTCACTCGGACAGGTGTCTGCGGGTGCGCGACTGCTCGGCGCGGTAGGACTGTGCGATGCAGAAAGTGTCTCCCAGCGCAGGGATGCAGGTCTCCAGGTAGAGCTGAGACGACTGCGTCAGGTACGCGTTCTCGCCGAAGTAGTTGAGACTGAAGAGGGTGGAGCCGCCCTCCACCTGCGTCTGCACCAAAGTGGGCGGAGTTATCTGAGGAACACACAAAACAAACCTTTACCTCAACAACTCTTAAATAATAAAAATGAAGTAAACACTGTAACAGGTCACTCCGTAATCTGGTAATTTCGTGTGCACTGGTAATCATATGAATTTATCATAGATAGATGCACTTTTATGATGGACAGATGCACTTTTATAATTTATAGATGCACTTTTATGATGGATAGATGCACTTTTATGATGATAGATGCACTTTTATGATGGACAGATGCACTTTTATAATTTATAGATGCACTTTTATGATGGATAGATGCACTTTTATGATGATAGATGCACTTTTATGATGGACAGATGCACTTTTATAATTTATAGATGCACTTTTATAATTTATAGATGCACTTTCATGATGGATAGATGCACTTTTATGATGATAGATTCACTTTTATGAAGGATAGATACACTTTTATGATGAATAAATGCACTTTTATGAAGGATAGATGCACTTTTATGATGATAGATGCACTTTTATGAAGGATAGATGCAATTTTATGATGGATAGATGCACTTATGATGGATAGATTCACTTTTATGACTATAGATGCACTTTTATGATGAATAAATGCACTTTTATGAAGGATAGATACACTTTTATGATGAATAAATGCACTTTTATGAAGGATAGATGCAATTTTATGATGGATAGATGCACTTTTATGACTATAGATGCACTTTTATGATGAATAAATGCACTTTTATGAAAGATACACTTTTATGATGAATAAATGCACTTTTATGAAGGATAGATGCACTTTTATGATGATAGAGGCACTTTTATGAAGGATAGATACACTTATGATGAATAGATGCGCTTTTATGAAGGATAGATGCAATTTTATGATGGATAGATGCACTTATATTGGATAGATTCACTTTTATGAAGGATAGATGCACTTTTATGATGATAGATGTAATTTTATGATGGATAGATGCACTTATGATGGATAGATGCACTTTTATGACTATAGATGCACTTTTATGATGAATAAATCCACTTTTATGAAGGATAGATGCACTTTTATGATGAATAAATGCACTTTTATGAAGGATAGATGCACTTTTATGATGATAGATGCACTTTTATGAAAAATAGATACACTTATGATGGATAGATGCAATTTTATGACGATAGATGGACTTTTATGATGGATAGATGCACTTATGATGGATAGATGCACTTTTATGACGATAGATGCACTTTTATGATGGATAGATGCACTTTTATGATGGATAGATGCACTTTTATGATGGATAGATGCACTTTTATGATGGATAGATGCACTTTTATGAAGGATAGATGCACTTTTATGATGGATAGATGCACTTTTATGATGGATAGATACACTTATGATGGAGAGATGCACTTTTATGACGATAGATGCACTTTTATGATGGATAGATGCACTTTTGTGAAGGATAGATGCACTTTTGTGAAGGATAGATGCACTTTTATAATGGACAGATGCACTATGATGATGAATAGATGCACTTTTATCATGGATAGATGCATTTTATGAAGGATAAATGTACTTTTATGATGGGCAGATGCACTTTGATAGACTTCCAAAAAGAAACAGCTCTTCAATGCCATTATAAAGCTTGGAAGAGCCAGAACATTATTTTAATATAACTCCAATCCGTCTGAAAGAAGAATGTCTTATTGACCTAGTGTAGGATGACTTGAGGGTGAGTAAACTATGGGCTCATTTTCATTTTTGGGTGAACTATCCCTATAAGGAGCGTGTGCTTAATGTGTGTGTGTGTATGTGTCTGTGCTTCAAGAATGACCTCGCAGTAACCCCGGCTGAAGAAATGATCCCGGAAACACTGGGTCACGGTGGATCGGACTTTCAGGATCTTGGAGACGTTTTCCCCGCGGATCATCATGTGCCGGTTGTTCAGCTGCACGTCCACGTCAGACTCCTCGTTCAGCAGGTTATCAGCGCCACCCGCCGGAGCCAGACCCACCAGCTCCCAGAAATCACAGTGCAGCTCATGGCCACCCGGAGCCTCGCAAAACAAAACAACACAAAACTATTAACTGCATGAAAAAAATAAATAAAAAAAACACACTCTTGGAAGAGACTTTAAGGTTCATGAAACCCCCTGGCCATGGTTTTGCAATAGCATGCTGTTTTGAATAATTAAACAAGGTTTCTTCTCCTTGGATAAGGACATGCCATCTCATGAATAATTACTGTAAGCTAGGCGTCTTCTCATTGGATAAGGACACATCGTCTCATGAATAATTAAGCCAGTTAAGCCAAAAAAAGACAATTTACTAGTTTTCTCCTACAATTAAAACTAACTGATGTTACATTCAACACGCATAAAAATGTACTTGAAGTAAATTTAGTATTACTTTAACTTTAAATATAGGCAATTAAAAATTAGTCATTATTATATTAAAATCATGTTACCTGTTTGCCCTCAGGAACAGGTTTGACGGTTCCATACAGAGCGACGGTGCTCTCCGTAGATAATATTAGTCCATTATAACACTGACACTGAACAAAGAAAACACAGGCAATGCATTTTATGTCTTACATTCAATATTGTCAAACATGGCTGTTTACAACTGACTAAAAACAACCCGTTTCAGAGCTAATACGAGTTTAAGATATGGAGATTTGCAAATCATCATATAAGAATGATTTCTGAAAGATCATGCGACACTGAAGACTGGAGTAATGATGCTGAAAATTCAGCTTTGATCACAAGAATAAATCACACTTTATATGTATATACACATATAATTTTTTTTAATAATATTTCACAATTTTCACTATATTTTTCATCAAATAAATGCAACCTTGGTGAGCAGAAGAGACATTCAAAAATCTTACCGACCCCAAAGTTTTAAGTGGTATTGTATATTATAATCATATTTTACATATATTTTCGCTTTTATTTTCTTGTTAGGGCATCGCCTAGCTTTAATCCTCATAACTAAGATCCCTGATAACTAATAGGATACATAGGACTAGGACTAATTTACCTATTATAATAGTGTAAAATATCAACAAACACACACAGTACCAGTTTGTCCGTGAGAACACACTGCAGGAAACCGGTTCCGTCGCGCAGAACAATAAACAGAAGGTTCTTTCCTGAGAAAACATAAGCAAAACATTTTAAAATAAATGTATATAGTATTACATGTTGATTGATTATAGATGAACAAACCTTGTCTGCGCAAGCGATGGACCCAACCGAACACCTTCACCCTCTGCTCTCTGAACGCCTCCAGTTTATCAATCTTCACCTGATCGGCACAGAAAATACAACTGAAAAACTTCATAAAGCAGATCAGAACACAAGCCTTGATGGCTTAATGGGATTTACATCAATGGATCTGATGGAGCTCAACCCTGAAAAAGATTTCAATCTGATTAAAAGGGGCGTGAATACCATAAATAATCAATTCATAAGGAAAATATTAGCAGTTTAAACCTTTGAATCCGGCAACTTTCTCAACCAGAGAAATAAAAACTAGCTTGCGTGCATTTATTCACATCTTACAAACGCAATGACTGATGCTCTTTGAGAATATGAATCTGATCCAAGTAATTTGAAGCGCCAACATTTGAAGAACCGTATGTCTTTAAAAAAAGGAACATCTATCATTTCCACTTTGATAGCAATAATTTTTTTTTATTCTTGCAATTCTGACTTTTTTCTCAGTTATGAGAATGCGGGATCTAGTCCTAATGGAGATATAAACTCGCAAATGCGAGTTTTTGCAATTCTCTCTTTAAATTTTTCACTCCAAGGAAGAAACAAGGAAAAAAATCAGAGTTGCGAGATGTAGACAGAATTCCAAGAAAAAAAAAATAGAATTCTGAGAATGTAAACTCAGATTTCCAAATCAGAATTGCAAGATGTAAACTTAAAATTCCAAGTCAGATTTCCGAAATGAAAGTCAGAATTGCGAGACGTAAACTAAAAATTCCAAGTCAGAATTCCGAGATGAAAGTCAGAATTGTGAGATGTAAACTCAGAATTACAAGTCAGAATTCGAGATGCAAACTCAGATTTCCAAGTCAGAATTGTGAGATGTAAACTTAGAATTCCAAGTCAGAATTGCGAGATGTAAACTTAGAATTCCAAGTCAGAATTGCGAGATGTAAACTCAGAATTCCAAGTCAGAATTTCGAGATGTAAACTCAGAATTCCAAGTCAGAATTTCGAGATGTAAACTCAGAATTCCAAGTCAGAATTTCGAGATGTAAACTCTGAATTCCAAGTCAGAATTTCGAGATGTAAACTCAGAATTCCAATTTAGAATTCCGAGATGCAAACTCAGATATCCAAGTCAGAATTGTGAGATGTAAACTCAGAATTCCAATTTAGAATTCCAAGATGTAAACTCAGAATTACAAGTCAGAATTCGAGATGCAAACTCAGAATTCCAATTTAGATTTCCAAGATGTAAACTCAGAATTACAAGTCAGAATTCGAGATGCAAACTCAGATTTCCAAGTCAGAATTGTGAGATGTAAACTCAGAATTCGAGATGCAAACTCAGATTTCCAAGTCAGAATTGCGAGATGTAAACTCAAAATTCCAAGTCAGAATTGCAAAATGTAAACTCAGAATTCCAATTTAGAATTCCAAGATTTAAACTCAGATTTCCAAGTCAGAATTGCGAGATGTAAACTCAGAATTCCAATTTAGAATTCCGAGATGCAAACTCAGATTTCCAAGTCAGAATTGCGAGATGTAAACTCAGAATTCCAATTTAGAATTCCGAGATGGAAACTCAGATTTCCAAGTCAGAATTGCGAGATGTAAACTCCGAATTCCAATTTAGAATTCCGAGATGCAAGCTCAGATTTCCAAGTCAGAATTGCGAGATGTAAACTCTGAATTCCAATTTAGACTTCCGAGATGGAAACTCAGATTTCCAAGTCAGAATTGCGAGATGTAAACTCAGAATTCCAAGTCAGAAATGCGAGATGGAAACTCAGAATTCCAATTTAGAATTCCAAGATGTAAACTCAGAATTACAAGTCAGAATTCCGAGATGCAAACTCAGATTTCCAAGTCAGAATTGTGAGATGTAAACTCAGAATTACAAGTCAGAATTCAAGATGCAAACTCAGATTTCCAAGTCAGAATTGCGAGATGTAAACTCAGAATTCCGAGATGTAAACTCAGAATTCCAATTTAGAATTCCGAGATGCAAACTCAGATTTCCAAGTCAGAATTGCGAAATGTAAACTTAGAATTCGAATTTAGAATTCCGAGATGCAAACTCAGATTTCCAAGTCAGAATTGCGAGATGTAAACTTAGAATTCAAATTTAGAATTCGGAGATGCAAACTCAGAATTCCAAGTCAGAATTACGAGATGTAAACTTAGAATTCCAAGTCAGGCCATGTTTATACAAAGCCGAGTATTTAGCGAAACGAATATTTTCCCCCCCTCCGTTTTCAAAAATAACATTGTGCACACACCGGCATAAATACGCCGTCGAGCGCCATCATAACTATGCCAAACCTATGGACGGCAATGTAGGGAGAAGGATAAAGCCATGCAATGCAAGCCAATTAGAATCATCAGAATCGACAAGAGAGAACCTAAAACCCTGTTTCTCCCAGTTCACAAGACAACACATAACCATCGTTTTCAGAAATCTCGACTTTGGCCGGAGTTTTTAGAAATAATAATTTTCTGTGATAAAAACAGGGTTTTCGTGTAAATGAGAGGCCAAACCAGAATTGCGAGATGTAAACTCAGAATTCCAATTTAGAATTCCGAGATGCAAACTCAGATTTCCAAGTCAGAATTGCGAGATGTAAACTCAGATTTCCAATTTAGAATTCCGAGATGCAAACTCAGATTTCCAAGTCAGAATTGCGAGATGTAAACTCCGAATTCCAATTTAGAATTCCGAGATGCAAGCTCAGATTTCCAAGTCAGAATTGCGAGATGTAAACTCTGAATTCCAATTTAGAATTCCGAGATGGAAACTCAGATTTCCAAGTCAGAATTGCGAGATGTAAACTCAGAATTCCAAGTCAGAATTGCGAGAGGAAAAACTCAGAATTCCAATTTAGAATTCCAAGATGTAAACTCAGAATTACAAGTCAGAATTCGAGATGCAAACTCAGATTTCCAAGTCAGAATTGTGAGATGTAAACTCAGAATTACAAGTCAGAATTCAAGATGCAAACTCAGATTTCCAAGTCAGAATTGCGAGATGTAAACTCAGAATTCCGAGATGTAAACTCAGAATTCCAATTTAGAATTCCGAGATGCAAACTCAGATTTCCAAGTCAGAATGGCGAAATGTAAACTTAGAATTCGAATTTAGAATTCCGAGATGCAAACTCAGATTTCCAAGTCAGAATTGCGAGATGTAAACTTAGAATTCAAATTTAGAATTCGGAGATGCAAACTCAGAATTCCAAGTCAGAATTACAAGATGTAAACTTAGAATTCCAAGTCAGGCCATGTTTATACAAAGCCGAGTATTTAGCGAAACGAATATTTTCCCCCCCTCCGTTTTCAAAAATAACATTGTGCACACACTGGCATAAATACGCCGTCGAGCGCCATCATAACTATGCCAAACCTATGGACGGCAATGTAGGGAGAAGGATAAAGCCATGCAATGCAAGCCAATTAGAATCATCAGAATCGACAAGAGAGAACCTAAAACCCTGTTTCTCCCAGTTCACAAGACAACACATAACCATCGTTTTCAGAAATCTCGACTTTGGCCGGAGTTTTTAGAAATAATAATTTTCTGTGATAAAAACAGGGTTTTCGTGTAAATGAGAGGCCAAACCAGAATTGCGAGATGTAAACTCAGAATTACAAGTAAGAATTCCGAGATGAAAGTCAGAATTGCGAGATGTAAACTCAGAATTCCAAGTAAGAATTCCGAGATGAAAGTCAGAATTGCGAGATGTAAACTCAGAATTCCGAGAAAGTCAGAATTGCGAGATTATTTTAAAAAATTTAGATGTTAACTTGCAATTGTTTATTATTTATATCCATTACTGCCCCTAAACCACCAACCCATCCTCATATTTTACCTCAGTGCTATTATATAATCAATATTAATTCTGTACGTATTTCAGGAAGTACTCACGGTTTTGGGTTCAGGAAGGCTGGAGTCCTTTTTAATGGTGATCTTTTTAGCTTCTTCCAGATTCTTCTCTCTGCGTTCAGCATCTTCAGCCTGTCAATCATGAGGTCAAGAGATGATCGATAGAACAGGAGTTATTACAGGACTATGGAGGACAGGTGATGTTCTAGGTACCTCCTTCTGGTCTTTGCTCTCGCTCTTCATTTTCTCTCGGTTGAAGAGCTTCTTCGTGTTCTTCATTTGAGTCTTAGAGATGACGGCCCAGCGCTGACAACACAAACACACCATAACGTTCAACTATCTAGAGGTCATATACGCTACAGGTAAAATGCTATTCCTATCAAACTTTGTCAAGTTATTATGAATCACCTTAAATTACTCTCTAAATATGCATTAATAAAATATGCACTGATTTTGCAAGCACCATGAAAAAAAAAAGCACTTTTGTGACCATTTAGGTTAAAATGTTTTTCCAAAACAGATACATCTAATATAACTTGTCCTTATTTCATAAATTTCAAAACATTATCTATTAGGGATGCACCGATATGAAAATTTTGGACAATACGATAACCGATAATTCTTGATTTTTGAAAGCCGATAACCGATGTATTTGCCGATAAATTTAAAATTCAAATTTTATATAATTTTTAAGAGCCTGAAAACAAAAGCCAAGTCACAAGCACACAATTACAATGTTCTCATTATGATTTTATATAACCTATATGTTGCATTCTACTTTTTTGAAGTGATTCTAATCATATTTCAAACAATTCGAAAACATCATGTTGAACAGTGCGCATTTGGAGTCATTATTCATTATTTATAGGCCTGTAAAAATGAACATATCTCATATCTCTGCATTAACCTGTGTCAGCTCAAATTGTGTATCAGCAAGTAAATACTAAATAAACCCTTTATAAAATGTATGTTAAGTGGTGCAAGCAGAGATTTTTAAAATAAAAATAGCTATTAAATTTGTTTCTAATGATATTTTTTGTTCATTAAATTCTATGTTCTTTATTTTTTCAATTGGTTCAATAAAGGTAAAATCTTTAAAAGTCTATATAAAAAAAATAATAATAATTTCCTCAAGCAATTCTGTAATAATTTGTGTGGTGTAGGTGTATGTCAGGAACCAAACTTTAAAAATCAACAGATTTATCTGTTTATTCTTGTTACAGTTAGTAAGTTGAAAGGTTTACACACCTCTCCTTCCTTCTGTGAATCCACATAGAGCACTGGGAACGGATCTTTTCCCACAAACAACAGTGCCTGAAAACATTTAGGAAATATGAATGAACAAGTATGACACGAAATACTGAAATCATATTTCATGAGAAGATGTGAATGATCTCCCGGCACCTTGAGTGGCGTTTTAAAGGGCTTCTGCTCGGATCCGTCTCCATCCACATCACTGCCCTGTTTATCAGACACGTACAGCTCTTCTGCAGGAGCAAACAACAGCAGAGTTGACATTTAGCAAGAGCAGGAAAAGGCTCAGGTCCTTCAGCGAGGGTCGATACGGCAGTGTTAATATACATCGACACTCATCAGGATGCCTAAATAGATGAATATATGTAGAAAGCGGAGGTTGGTCTGGAAAAATTATGGCCTGCTTAAGAAAACAATGTTTTATGTTGTTGATATTTTAGGTTTGTGCATTCATATTTATATTATAACAAATCACTTTCTAATTATTTAAGTCTATTTATACAAACATTTTTTATTTAATTGTGCTCGAATATACTTTTGTAATAGATTTCTTATTAATGGCAAGTATGTAGAAGTAGGATACATTTCATAGAAGTGTAATGATCCTTTTTGTGTGTAAAAATGTACATTATTTTGAAAAACCACACACCAATTAAAACATTTTTTTTACAAAAGCATCGGTATAGCATAGAAATATGTTTGGTATCGCCCATCCCTAGCACTACTAGGATTAAACGTAGAGATCGACCGATAATCGGTTTTAGGTTTTACATATATTTTCCCCGATCTTTAAGCAGTTTAGTAATATCGGATTCACAGATAAATGGCGCTATCTTGAGAATTGTGTGCATTCAAAATTAATTAACATTAGACTTTGAAAATGCATTTTACCTTTTATTATTAATATTACAGTTTTATTGTTATAAATAAAAAAGACGTAAATAGAGTACTAAGCTAAAGTAGAAATGTTTTTTTTTTAACCAAGAGGTGTGTTATGCGTTAAGAGAATTATTTTTACATGCTTTATTTTTTACCTGTTATTTAAAAAGACACTTAAGTGACAGTACACTTTACTTATTACATTTTGTATGCAAGTGAAATAAACATATTGAAAAAAAGTGTTAAATAAATCAGTTTGTTCAGTGCTATTGGTATAATTGTCAAAAACAGAAACAAAACAACAACTAAACATAGTTCATCAGGCACATAAACACGCAAATCGGTAATAAAATAATCAGTATCGGCCGAACATTATTTAAAACTATGATTAGTCAGATTCACATTAGAGTGTATACATTTATATTAGTAGTGCCATGTTAGATTTGACAGATATTGTCAGTTTATGATTAAATATAATAAAGCATGTTCTGATAAGACCATATTTATATAGTAGTATGATTTAGCATGTTGTGTACTGCAGTCTATATAAATAGAATACAGTATGTGAATAATTTGTAATGCAATAGAGCATGATCTGACGCAACACTGCAGACAATCTGCGTCATGTTCTTCATCATCAAACTCACTGATCGCCATCTGAGCGACGCCCTGGCCCGCCATGTTCTGCTCTATAGACCTCAGATGAGTTGAGTCCGGCTCGGTTCGGGAGTGTTTTCGGGTAAAGGCTCCGGTAATCGGTTCGTCCGTCTCTCACTGCACGCTGGACACACGAGCTGATAGCTGGAGACTCGTGCGCATGCGCGAACCCTTCAATTCTTTCCTTTCCTGGTCGTTTCGGCTGGGGATTGGCCCATACTTTTTTTTTTCTTTTTTTCTTTTTTTTTTAAGTTATTCGTTCCTCACGACAGTTGCTGAGGATTTGCGACACCCCATGAACGGTTTCAGTTCAGTGATGACGCTCACCGGGCACCGCCACCTGTGATTGGTCAACCCGCCGTTTTCGTCATCACTACACAGGAAGTGTGTTCCGGGACAATTGTCTTGCCGCGCCGAGCGTTTCAGTGATTTTGATCAATCTGACCGATTATAGGTGATTAATAACGCTAATTAGAGATACGTTCCCCGTGTGTTTGAGTCATGGTCGGGGTGAAGGTGATCGGGAATGACTCGGAGTTCCAGGCGGAGCTGAGCGGCGCAGGGTCCAGGCTGGCCGTGGTGAAGTTCACCATGAGCGGGTGAGTCAGTGAGTGAGTGTGTGTGAGGCCCTTGCAGACGAACCTGACAGAACCGAGAACACACACACACACACACACGGAGAGAGAGTGAAAGAGATCGAAAGTTCGAGCCGGGTCAGAACAGCACAGACAGACCCGCCACTCAAAGACACAAACTGAACGAAGGACAAGAACCAACACCAGCATGACTTGGCAAAACACGCACACACACGTACACACACATACACACGTGTTGAAAAGAAGATCTAACTGTTTTGTTGCTCTGTTGTCAGCCGAACTCCATTGACCACAACAAATTTCCTTAAAGTCCCGAGGTTTTAAGTTAATATTTCAATAATTTAACAACACATGCACATGTTGGCTAACGGTCACATGACATGCAGGTAAACAAACAAGATATTTACAATTATAGTAAGTGTTTAATATATAATTATTAAATAATTAGTACTAAACACTGATTATTAGTAATATTTGTGTTTTAATCTATCTTAATTGTGCATTTTTATTATTTATTTGCTATTAATATATTAACATTATCAATTAATTAAGAATTGTCAGTTTGAATATGTAGTTTATAACTTATCCATCTAATATTTAGGAGGACATTTTCTTAGTAAACACATTTTTTATGTATTTGATGTCAGGAGGTGTTATCGGATGATTCGCTGTCAGAATTTAGTTGCTTTCAAACAAACAGATTTAAAGTCACTTTCAGTTTCATTAATATTCCAGTGTTTATTCTAAATTATTCATGGATGCAAGTCATTATTGTGGTGTTAATCTTGAATCATAATAACTTCCCCCTCCAGAATCTCTTCTCTGATGACAAGGACGGGGCAACCTGTCAATCCCAGGAAATCAGCCAATAGCAAACCACAAGCATCCAATCAAGCCCCGCCCACATTTGTTCTTGTTCCAGAAGTGTTTCTCACGGATATATGGCACAATAGAAAAGACAAGACTAATGTGAATTGCCGACTTTAAGGGAAAAGTGTCCTAATTCTTGGTCTGAGATGATGACGTTTAACTGAGGATGGTTTCTCTTTGTTCAGGTGTCGTCCTTGTGTCAGAATAGCTCCAGCGTTCAACATGTTGAGCAACAAATACCCTCAGGTTGTGTTTCTAGAAGTCGATGTCCACGTCTGTCAGGTGAGACATTATTTTCCGTCAGATTAACTTGATATAATTATATAAATAAAACAAAAATGTATAAAATCTAGACATTAAACAAAAACAGTAACTCTTAACAATAAAGCCTCGTTTGTTAACATCAGGTATTCTATTAACAAACATGAACTAACAAAGAGCAATACATTTGTTAATTCATTTTTATTAATCTTTGTTAGTTATTTAATAAAAATCCAGCTAATCAATGTTGGTTCATGTTAGTTAACAGTGCATTAACTAATGTTAACAAATGCTACTTTTGATTTTAATAATGTATTAGTAAATGTTGAAATTAATGAGGAATAATACACACTGTTGAACTAATAGAACTAATGTTAACTAATGAAACCTTGTAAAGTGTTACCAAAAAAACTAATAAAAATGACAAAAACACACATAAAAATGACTAAAACTTGATTAAAATGGGTTATGTAAAACTTAAAATGTTGAGAACCATAATCGTATCTAAATGATACTAAAATAACACCACTGTAAAAACATATGTATGTTTTATGTATTTCAACAAGTTGTTATTTAATTAAAGGGATACTTCACCTCTGTAAAGATGAATGTGTATTTAAAATGGGTCATTTATGTAGAAGAAATGTAAAATTGTTTTTGAATTTGGAGCTTTCTAGACTGAGAAAAGCCAGAAAAAGCAGGATATTTTTGGCTTATCGGGATGAAAAAACACATTTCCCAGAATGCACTTGCTTCGCTGCCCTTGGAGGCCACGCCCACCAGTAACAGAGCGGAGTAGTTAAATAACTAGTCTAGGCTACTTGTGAGTCTCCGTAAGGAGTCTGCCCCAAATTGTGTTTTGAGATCGCCCAAAATGTCCGCGATTCGGCTTTTGTGTTCTACAGTCGCCTTTCGTTATGTTTACTGTGGCGAGCAGGACGAGTGAGGGCCGCGGGAGAACGACACAAGGCCGGAGGCGTGATTACCGATGAGCGACACCTGTGAGACGCACCGGTCTCGTATCTCTCACGGAAGAGCGGGAATTTTCTTAGCAATGTTAAAACACACATCAACCGATCACTTGTTTAGCGTTCATGTAAGCACTACATTCAGATTCACCAATCAGAATAAATTCAGTTAGTCTGAAACAAAAGGTGTGCATGTAAACAATGAATGGCGACTGCAGAAAACAAAAGCTGAATCCCAGACATCGACGGCCGGACATGTCTGGGAAAAAGAGGATGGAAACCCCTACTACTCAGCTACTCAAAAGATGTCTAACACTATGTGTTCATTCTGTGAGTGAGATCACACCCTCTATGGGCAGGTTGAGAACATGCGGGACAGACCCTACTACTGACTGTAGTCTTTAGCCTCTGGACAAAACATCTTCCGATTGACGATTTTTGCGTCATCTGAGGATTTTTTTTCCAGACAAAAAAATACATAAATCTCTCATCTCAGGGGGATATGAATATTCGAAAATACAGGTTTTCTACAAATACAAAGCTTAATGCTGAATCCTGAAGTATCCCTTTAAGTATAATCTTAATGACTGTAAAGTCATTTGAACTTAAATTTATATTAAATTGACTTAAATCCGAGTTGAATCTCGTATAACTTATAAAAGTTAGTGTAAAAATATAAGTTGGCATGACTTGCCAATCACGTAATCAAGGGTTTTATTTCCCGTCTCCTAGGCAACAGCCGCAGCCAATAATATCTCAGCGACGCCGACGTTCCAGTTTTTCCGAAACAAAGTGCGCGTGGACCAGTATCAGGGCGCAGACGCTTCCGGCCTGGAGGAGAAAATCAAACAGCATGTGGAGAACGATCCCGGGAGCAACGAAGACTCGGATATTCCCAAAGGCTACGTGAGTGCACGCAGGCTGGGTCTGGTGGAGTTCGTGAACGGTGAACTTTGAGAGTGTCATGTCTGTCGTTTGTTGTGTTCAGATGGACCTGATGCCGCTCGTGAGTAAAGCGGGCTGTGAATGTCTAAATGAGAGCGACGACTGTGGCTTCGACAACTGCTTAATCAAGGACTCGACCTACCTGGAGTCCGACTGTGATGAACAGGTGAACACACTCTCGGGTTTTAAAGGGGTTGGTGTGTACTGTTGCATATGCAAAGTTACGGAGCTCAAAGTTCAAAGCAAAGGGAGATATTTGCTTTTCAAGAAATTGCTTTTAAAGGGTTAGTTCACCCAAAAATGAATATTATGTCATTAATGACTCTCCCGCATGTCATCCCAAGCCCGTGAGACCTCCGTTCATCTTAGGAACACAGTTTAAGATATTTTAGATTTAGTCCAAGAGCTTTCTGTCCCTCCATTGAAAGTGTATGTACGGTATACTGTCCTTGTCCAGAAAGATAATAAAGACATCATCAAAGTAGTCCATGTGACATCAGTGGGTTATAGTTCCATAGTTCCAAAAATAACAAAAACGACGACTTTATTCAGCATTGTAAAAAAAAAATCCTCTGTGTGGAAATCATTATAAAAAAATAAAGTTTTTGTTATTTTTGGACCAAAATGTATTTTCGATGCTTCAAGTTGTTCATGTTAGTTCACAGTGCATGAATTAATACAACTTTTGATTTTAATGATGTAATAGTAAATGTTGAAATTAACAGTAAAAGAGATTCATAAATTGCATAAAACTGCAGTTCATTATTAGTTTATGTAAACTAATTAGATAATGTCAACAAATAAAAAAAACTAAGTGTAAAGTCTTATCCTTTCTTTAATAATACTATTTAGGTTTAATTTATCTTTAGTTCAGTTTAAGTTTAGTTTATTTCCAGTAATTTTAGTGCTTCAGCTTGTATTTATTTCCAGTCTTTTGTTGCCGTATCTAAAGGCTGTAAAACTGAAAGTGAAACTGTAGTGTTGATCTGTTATCAGATCTCAGTGACTGTCATTTAGAGTTCTCGAGTGTGTAAATATGATATATAGTGTTGATCTGTTATCGGATCTCAGTGACTGTCATTTAGAGTTATCGAGTGTGTAAATATGATATATAGTGTTGATCTGTTATCGGATCTCAGTGACTGTCATTTAGAGTTATCGAGTGTGTAAATATGATATATAGTGTTGATCTGTTATCAGATCTCAGTGACTGTCATTTAGAGTTATCGAGTGTGTAAATATGATATATAGTGTTAATCTGTTATCAGATCTCAGTGACTGTCATTTAGAGTTCTCGAGTGTGTAAATATGATATATAGTGTTGATCTGTTATCAGATCTCAGTGACTGTCATTTAGAGTTCTCGAGTGTGTAAATATGATATATAGTGTTGATCTGTTATCGGATCTCAGTGACTGTCATTTAGAGTTATCGAGTGTGTAAATATGATATATAGTGTTAATCTGTTATCGGATCTCAGTGACTGTCATTTAGAGTTCTCGAGTGTGTAAATATGATATATAGTGTTGATCTGTTATCAGATCTCAGTGACTGTCATTTAGAGTTATCGAGTGTGTAAATATGATATATAGTGTTGATCTGTTATCGGATCTCAGTGACTGTCATTTAGAGTTATCGAGTGTGTAAATATGATATATAGTGTTGATCTGTTATCAGATCTCAGTGACTCATTTAGAGTTCTCGAGTGTGTAAATATGATATATAGTGTTGATCTGTTATCAGATCTCAGTGACTGTCATTTAGAGTTCTCGAGTGTGTAAATATGATATATAGTGTTAATCTGTTATCAGATCTCAGTGACTGTCATTTAGAGTTCTCGAGTGTGTAAATTTGATATATAGTGTTGATCTGTTATCAGATCTCAGTGACTGTCATTTAGAGTTCTTGAGTGTGTAAATATGATATATAGTGTTGATCTGTTATCAGATCTCAGTGACTGTCATTTAGAGTTCTTGAGTGTATAAATATGATATATAGTGTTGATCTGTTATCAGATCTCAGTGACTGTCATTTAGAGTTCTTGAGTGTGTAAATATGATATATAGTGTTGATCTGTTATCAGATCTCAGTGACTGTCATTTAGAGTTCTTGAGTGTATAAATATGATATATAGTGTTGATCTGTTATCAGATCTCAGTGACTGTCATTTAGAGTTCTCGAGTGTGTAAATATGATATATAGTGTTGATCTGTTATCAGATCTCAGTGACTGTCATTTAGAGTTCTTGAGTGTGTAAATATGATATATAGTGTTGATCTGTTATCAGATCTCAGTGACTGTCATTTAGAGTTATCGAGTGTGTAAATATGATATATAGTGTTGATCTGTTATCAGATCTCAGTGACTCATTTAGAGTTATCGAGTGTGTAAATATGATATATAGTGTTGATCTGTTATCAGATCTCAGTGACTGTCATTTAGAGTTATCGAGTGTGTAAATATGATATATAGTGTTGATCTGTTATCGGATCTCAGTGACTGTCATTTAGAGTTCTCGAGTGTGTAAATATGATATATAGTGTTAATCTGTTATCAGATCTCAGTGACTGTCATTTAGAGTTATCGAGTGTGTAAATATGATATATAGTGTTGATCTGTTATCGGATCTCAGTGACTGTCATTTAGAGTTCTCGAGTGTGTAAATATGATATATAGTGTTGATCTGTTATCGGATCTCAGTGACTGTCATTTAGAGTTATCGAGTGTGTAAATATGATATATAGTGTTGATCTGTTATCAGATCTCAGTGACTCATTTAGAGTTCTCGAGTGTGTAAATATGATATATAGTGTTGATCTGTTATCAGATCTCAGTGACTGTCATTTAGAGTTCTCGAGTGTGTAAATATGATATATAGTGTTAATCTGTTATCAGATCTCAGTGACTGTCATTTAGAGTTCTCGAGTGTGTAAATATGATATATAGTGTTGATCTGTTATCAGATCTCAGTGACTGTCATTTAGAGTTCTTGAGTGTGTAAATATGATATATAGTGTTGATCTGTTATCAGATCTCAGTGACTGTCATTTAGAGTTCTTGAGTGTATAAATATGATATATAGTGTTGATCTGTTATCAGATCTCAGTGACTGTCATTTAGAGTTCTCGAGTGTGTAAATATGATATATAGTGTTAATCTGTTATCAGATCTCAGTGACTGTCATTTAGAGTTCTCGAGTGTGTAAATATGATGTATAGTGTTGATCTGTTATCAGATCTCAGTGACTGTCATTTAGAGTTCTTGAGTGTGTAAATATGATATATAGTGTTGATCTGTTATCAGATCTCAGTGACTGTCATTTAGAGTTCTTGAGTGTATAAATATGATATATAGTGTTGATCTGTTATCAGATCTCAGTGACTGTCATTTAGAGTTATCGAGTGTGTAAATATGATCTATAGTGTTGATATGTTATCAGATCTCAGTGACTGTCATTTAGAGTTCTCGAGTGTGTAAATATGATATATAGTGTTAATCTGTTATCGGATCTCAGTGACTGTCATTTAGAGTTCTCGAGTGTGTAAATATGATATATAGTGTTGATCTGTTATCAGATCTCAGTGACTGTCATTTAGAGTTCTCGAGTGTGTAAATATGATATATAGTGTTGATCTGTTATCAGATCTCAGTGACTCATTTAGAGTTCTCGAGTGTGTAAATATGATATATAGTGTTGATCTGTTATCAGATCTCAGTGACTGTCATTTAGAGTTATCGAGTGTGTAAATATGATATATAGTGTTAATCTGTTATCAGATCTCAGTGACTGTAATTTAGAGTTCTCGAGTGTGTAAATATGATATATAGTGTTGATCTGTTATCAGATCTCAGTGACTGTCATTTAGAGTTCTTGAGTGTGTAAATATGATATATAGTGTTGATCTGTTATCAGATCTCAGTGACTGTCATTTAGAGTTCTTGAGTGTATAAATATGATATATAGTGTTGATCTGTTATCAGATCTCAGTGACTGTCATTTAGAGTTCTCGAGTGTGTAAATATGATATATAGTGTTAATCTGTTATCAGATCTCAGTGACTGTCATTTAGAGTTCTCGAGTGTGTAAATATGATATATAGTGTTGATCTGTTATCAGATCTCAGTGACTGTCATTTAGAGTTCTTGAGTGTGTAAATATGATATATAGTGTTGATCTGTTATCAGATCTCAGTGACTGTCATTTAGAGTTCTTGAGTGTATAAATATGATATATAGTGTTGATCTGTTATCAGATCTCAGTGACTGTCATTTAGAGTTATCGAGTGTGTAAATATGATCTATAGTGTTGATATGTTATCAGATCTCAGTGACTGTCATTTAGAGTTCTCGAGTGTGTAAATATGATATATAGTGTTAATCTGTTATCGGATCTCAGTGACTGTCATTTAGAGTTATCGAGTGTGTAAATATGATATATAGTGTTAATCTGTTATCAGATCTCAGTGACTGTCATTTAGAGTTCTCGAGTGTGTAAATATGATATATAGTGTTGATCTGTTATCAGATCTCAGTGACTGTCATTTAGAGTTATCGAGTGTGTAAATATGATATATAGTGTTGATCTGTTATCAGATCTCAGTGACTGTCATTTAGAGTTATCGAGTGTGTAAATATGATATATAGTGTTAATCTGTTATCGGATCTCAGTGACTGTCATTTAGAGTTATCGAGTGTGTAAATATGATATATAGTGTTGATCTGTTATCAGATCTCAGTGACTGTCATTTAGAGTTATCGAGTGTGTAAATATGATATATAGTGTTGATCTGTTATCGGATCTCAGTGACTGTCATTTAGAGTTATCGAGTGTGTAAATATGATATATAGTGTTAATCTGTTATCAGATCTCAGTGACTGTCATTTAGAGTTATCAAGTGTGAAATATGATATATAGTGTTGATCTGTTATCGGATCTCAGTGACTGTCATTTAGAGTTATCGAGTGTGTAAATATGATATATAGTGTTAATCTGTTATCAGATCTCAGTGACTGTCATTTAGAGTTCTCGAGTGTGTAAATATGATATATAGTGTTGATCTGTTATCGGATCTCAGTGACTGTCATTTAGAGTTATCGAGTGTGTAAATATGATATATAGTGTTAATCTGTTATCAGATCTCAGTGACTGTCATTTAGAGTTATCAAGTGTGAAATATGATATATAGTGTTGATCTGTTATCGGATCTCAGTGACTGTCATTTAGAGTTATCGAGTGTGTAAATATGATATATAGTGTTGATCTGTTATCGGATCTCAGTGACTGTCATTTAGAGTTATCGAGTGTGTAAATATGATATATAGTGTTAATCTGTTATCAGATCTCAGTGACTGTCATTTAGAGTTATCGAGTGTGTAAATATGATATATAGTGTTGATCTGTTATCGGATCTCAGTGACTGTCATTTAGAGTTATCGAGTGTGTAAATATGATATATAGTGTTAATCTGTTATCAGATCTCAGTGACTGTCATTTAGAGTTATCGAGTGTGTAAATATGATATATAGTGTTGATCTGTTATCGGATCTCAGTGACTCATTTAGAGTTATCGAGTGTGAAATATGATATATAGTGTTGATCTGTTATCGGATCTCAGTGACTGTCATTTAGAGTTATCGAGTGTGTAAATATGATGTATAGTGTTGATCTGTTATCGGATCTCAGTGACTGTCATTTAGAGTTATCGAGTGTGTAAATATGATATATAGTGTTGATCTGTTATCAGATCTCAGTGACTGTCATTTAGAGTTATCGAGTGTGTAAATATGATATATAGTGTTGATCTGTTATCAGATCTCAGTGACTCATTTAGAGTTATCGAGTGTGTAAATATGATATATAGTGTTGATCTGTTATCGGATCTCAGTGACTGTCATTTAGAGTTATCAAGTGTGAAATATGATATATAGTGTTGATATGTTATCAGATCTCAGTGACTCGAGTTCTCGAGTGTGCAAATATGATGTAAAATGTTGATCTTATGACTGTTGATCCTTCTGTGTGTGTTTGCAGCTTCTCATCACAATCTCCTTCAATCAACCCGTCAAACTCTTCTCCCTGAAACTGCTGTCTGCTGAACTCGGTAAGACACCAGCTCTCGTTGTTTGACATTAAAAGATTGCGATCTCAATTCAAACACAGGGTTCCCACAGGTCCTCCAAACCCTTGAAAATTTGTTTATCTGAAAAAAAAAACAATTCAAGGCCCTGGAAATTTTTTGTAAATAAACACGGATGGATACAAGTCCTTGAAAGTGTTTTCTGAAAAAAGTTTTCTGAAAACAACTCCGTATTTTTTACCTTTGGTCCGCCAATGTGTTATTTAACACTTCGTGGCCTATGCACACTAGCTTGCTTGATTTACATTATTTACGTGCATTTATGCATTACGTTAAAGGGACAGTACCCAAAAATGATAATTCTGTCTGTAATTACTCTCCCTCATGTTCCTCTTAAGACTTTCGTTCATCGTCGAGACACAAATGAAGACATTTTTGATTAAATCTGAGAGCTGTCTCACTCCACCATAGGCTTCTAAGGGATTGAAACTTGCCAGTCCAGTAAAGTCAGTAAAGACATTGTTTAAATCCGAGTGACTACAGCGGCTTAATCATATGTTTATCAAGCGACTTTATGTTTATGACATAAGTTTATGTTCTGCTGTATTGTCTCTTCGTGTGTTTTCAGCTCAAGCCCCGAAGAGTGTGAAGATCTTCATTAATCTTCCTCGTTCCATGGGTTTCGATGACGCGGAGAGAAGTGAAGCCACGCAGGTGCTGGATCTGTCCGAGGAAGACTACAAAGATGACGGACTCATCCCGCTCCGATACGTCAAGTTTCAGAACGTCAACAGTGTGACTGTATGTGCAAGTACACACACAGCTGATTCAAACCATATTGCAGATTTTTCTTAAAATACAAATTGGATATAAAAAATCTACATCAAATAAATAGAAATGTATACAAATAATAAAATTATCAAATAAAAAATAAATAACTACAAGATTTCAGTTCAGCATATTAAAATACTTTTAGCATTGATTCCTCAGTGCATAAATTCCCCATCCATAAAATCCAAACATTATTTTTGCCACTTTAAAAAAAATAGTCATCTGTTCATCTTATTTAAGGGATGGTTCACCTCAAAACTAACATTTACATTGATCTAAACCTGTATGTGTTTCTTTCTTCTGTTGAATACAAAAGATATTATGAAGAATGTCAGTAACCAAAGAGTTGCTGGTTCCTATTGACTTCCATAGTATGAAAGAAATTCCCATTGACTTCCATAGTATGAAAAAAATAGTTGCTGGTTCCCATTGACTTCCATAGAATGAAAGAAATTCCCATTGACTAAGATAGTATTAAAAAAATAGTTGCTGGTTCCCATTAACATCCATTGTATGAAAGAAATTCCCATTGACTTCCATAGTATGAAAAAAAATAGTTGCTGGGTCCCATTGACTTCCATAGTATGAAAAAAATAGTTGCTGGTTCCCATTGACTTCCATAGTATGAAAAAAAAATAGTTTCTGGTTCCCATTGACTTCCATAGTATGAAAAAAATAGTTGCTGGTTCCCATTGACTTCCATAGAATGAAAGAAATTCCCATTGACTAAGATAGTATTAAAAAAAATAGTTGCTGGTTTCCATTAACATCCATTGTATGAAAGAAATTCCCATTGACTTCCATAGTATGAAAAAAAAATAGTTGCTGGGTCCCATTGACTTCCATAGTATGAAAAAAATAGTTGCTGGTTCCCATTGACTTCCATAGTATGAAAAAAAATAGTTCCTGGTTCCCATTGACTTCCATAGTATGAAAAAAATAGTTGTTGGTTCCCATTAACTTCCATAGTATGAAAAGAAAATAGTTGTTGGTTCCCATTGACTTCCATAGTATTAAAAAAAATAGTTGCTGGTTTCCCATTGACTTCCACAGTATGATAGAAATTCCCATTTACTTCCATAGTATGAAAAAATAATTGCTGGTTCCCATTAACTTCCATAGTATGGAAACAAAATAGTTGTTGGTTTCCATTGACTTCCATAGTATTAAAAAAAATAGTTGCTGGTTTCCCATTGACTTCCATAGTATGATAGAAATTCCCAGTGACTTCCATAGTATTAAAAAAAGTTGCTTGTTCCCATTGACTTCAATAGTATTAAAAATAGTTGCTGGTTCCAATTGACTTCCATAGTATTAAAAAAAATAGTTGCTGGTTCCCATTGACTTCTATAGTATTAAAAAAATTGTTGCTGGTTCCCATTGACTTCTATAGTATTAAAAAATGTTGCTAGTTCCCTTTAACCTCCATAGTATGAAAAAAAAATAGTTGCTGGTTCCCATTAACTTCCATAGTATGAAAAAAAAATAGTTGCTGGTTCACATTGACTTCCATAGTATTAATAGTATTAAAAAAAATAGTTGCTGGTTCCCATTGACTTCCATAGTATTAAAAAAATAGTTGCTGGTTCCCGTTAACTTCCATTGTATGAAGGAAATTCCCATAGACTTCCATAGTATAAAAAAAAAATAGTTGCTGGTTCCCATTGACTTCCATAGTATGGAAGAAATTCCCATTGACTTCCATATTATTAAAAAAAGTCGCTGGTTCCCATTGACTTCAGTAGTATTAAAAAAAAATGTTGCTGGTTCCCATTGACATCAATAGTTTTTAAAAAAATTGTTGCTGGTTCACATTGACTTCCATAGTATTAGAAAAATACTTGCTGGTTCCCATTGACTTCTATAGTATTAAAAAAAAATTGTTGCTGGTTCCCATTAACTTCCATAGTATGAAAAAAAAATAGTTGCTGGTTCCCATTGGTAAATGGATTGCATTTATATAGCGCTTTCATAGACCTAATGGCCACCAAAGCGCTTTACATATTGCCTCACATTCACCCATTCATACACTCATTCATTCACCGACGGCGGTGTCAGCCATACAAGGCGCCATCCAGCTCGTCGGGAGCAGCCGGGGTTAGGTGTCTTGCTCTACATGAACCACTTAGCCACTGCCGCCCCATTAACTTTCATAGTATGAAAGAAATTCCCATTGACTTCAATAGTATTAAAAAAAATGCTGCTGGTTCCCATTAACTTCCATAGTATGAAAAAAAAAGTTGCTGGTTCCTATTGACTTCTATAGTATTAAAAAAATTGTTGCTGGTTCCCATTAACTTTCATAGTATGAAAGAAATTCCCATTGACTTCCATAGTATTACATTTTTTTTTTGCTGGTTCCCATTGACTTCCATAGTATGAAATAAAATAGTTGCTGGTTCCCATTGACTTCCATAGTATTAAAAAAATAGTTGCTGGTTCCCATTGACTTCCGTAGTATTTAAAAAACTGTTGCTGGTTCCCATTGACTTCCATAGTATTAAAAAAAAAATAGTTGCTGGTTCCCATTGACTTCCATAGTATGAAAGAAATTCCAATTGACTTCAATAGTATTTAAAAAAGTTGCTGGTTCTCCTTAACTTCAATAGTATTAAAAAAAATGTTGCTGGTTCCCATTAACTTCCATAGTATGAAAAAAAAATTGTTGCTGGTTCACATTGACTTCCATAGTATTAAAAAAAATAGTTGCTGGTTCCCATTGACTTCCATAGTATTACAAAAATTGTTGCTGGTTCCCTTTAACTTCCATTGTATGAAAGAAATTCCCATTGACTTCCGTAGCATGAAAAAAAAAGTTGCTGGTTCCCATTGACTTGCATAATATGAAAAAGTTGCTGGTTCACATTGACTTCCATAGTATTAAAAAATAGTTGCTGGTTCCCATTAACTCCCATTGTATGAAAAATAATAGTTTGCTGGTTCCCATTGACGTCCATAGTATGGAAAAAAATTCCCATTGACTTCCATAGTATTAAAAAAAAAGTTGCTGGTTCCCATTGACTTCCATAGTATGAAAAAATTCCCTTTGACTTCCATAGTATTAAAAAAAGGATACAATGGAAGTCAATGGGAACCAACAACTCTTTGGTTACCAACATTTTAAATATATTCTTTTGTGTTCAACAGAAGAAAAACTCGTATAGGTTTAGAACAACATGAGGGAGAATAAATGACATTTTATTTTTTGGGGTGAACTATAATATTTGTAATCTATAATATTTATTATTATGGTATTTTCAGCTCCTTGAGTTTCTCATTTTCAACCTGTTTTTATTTTCAGTTATTTATCAAGTCAAACCAAGGAGACGAGGAGACGACAAAAGTGAACTATTTGACATTTATCGGCACTCCTGTCCAGGCAACAAACATGAACGACTTCAAACGGGTGAGTGAATATTGTTAATCAACAATAATATCATAACCCACTTTACAACATTCAGTCAAATCCTGATGAATCCAGTCTGTCTGAAATCACTGTCAGGTTAGAAATGTATTGCTTAGCAAGGCGGAATTTAAATGTGCTGCATTTGATTTTTTTTTTGTGTGTCAAATGCAGGTTGTGGGTAAGAAGGGAGAAAGTCACTGAAGAGGAAAAGACGACACGACATATTGCTGCAATCTCTCCACGGGCGTCTCTCTCCGCCAACATGACTGGGCAAAATCAACACACACACACACACACACACGGAGCTGAGTGCCGGATACGTCCCTCAGTTTGCCATCAGAGGGAGAGAGAGCGAGAGAAGATACAGCTTTGTCTCAATGAGGCCGTGTATCACCAATAATTTTTATCTGAAAACCTCCTGAAAATGTTCCTGTAAATAAAGTCGAACCTTTTTCAAAGGCATGTGGCTACTGTCTATCTGTCCTAACATTCAGAGCTGAAACTCTTGCCTTAACTTAATTTTACATGACTCTAAATGCATTTTTGTGCCATCTTTCTTGAAAGTAATGTGCTCTTGTTCTTGTTCTGGCCGCTGGGTGGCAGCAGACGCCATGTAATCAGCGCGTGTCCGTGGGCGCGCGTCTGGAGCGCGTTCCTGTGAGAGGAGCTTCGCTGTCTAAAAATGAAACGAAAAATGATAACTGGCTTATTGAAAAAGCCATTCAAATCGCATCGCGTTTAGTTGCAATATTATCCTTTCATGTTTTTAAAATCCTATAATTGACAATTTACAATAATTTACATTAAAATGAAAATACATATGATGAAATCATTTAAATAGCCTAACGGCGTGTTTTCATGAAGGAAATAAATATAAATTCCTTTCATAAAACATGCGTTTAAAACACTACATTTAAAACGCAAGCTATAGCCTGTATTTCTTTGAAAAATATGAGGAAAAAACAGTAATGGAAAATTGAGCATTTTTGCTAGTCTAAATATTTTGTTTATTAAATAAATATTGATTATTAGGCCTAGCCTATATTTGTAGAAAAATGAAATATCTAATATATGTGAGTATTATTTAATTCGTCATGATTGTTTAATTAGCCTATTAAAATCAGGATATTAATAACAACAAAAGCATAAAAACATTATTGATAAATCTGATCAATATCGGATTCTTGTGAATTTTAGTCTTAAATCGATCGAAATGAATAATTGGAAAAAGTCGCGCATAAACTCACTGTTTAAATTACGCTTTATTTCACATTTTGTTATTATTAAATGATTAATGTAGCCTAATAATGCTCCTAATATCATGCGCCGGCCACAACCAAAATCTTTTTTTTTATTTCTAATTGAATTCTGAAAGCTATTTTGGGGGGTTAAAATGTGAATATTTATTAAGAGTTTTCATAAACGCGCTTGTTTTCTTTGGGTTAACGATTGAACATAAATAACACACGAAAATACATTTCTGTTTATAGAAAAAAAAGCTTTAAAACACTCATTATGAAGGCTAAATTAAATATGTTCAGTGCTTTTTTTAAAACGACACCTTTCATGCAAATGACAATTTTTGCTAATTTGCTAATAAACGTATTATTTTTTGCTAAACGTTCATAAAAAACGAATTATGTTTTTTTAAAAATGTGTAGCCGATTTTCAATGTACACATTTTTACAATTTCATTTAATTCATGTTCTATAATTAAATCAGTCAAATATTTCAATCCGCATGTTAGGCTATAATATAGCCTACACGTGGACCAAATTAAATACGGCAGATTCAGCATAACCTATATTCATAAACCCTCGCGGGTCTATCTGAGGTTCATTTCTCTGTATAATATATTTTGAGTTTTTTTTATGTAGCCATTTTTTCTCTACAATTGTTGTCTAAAAGAGACTGAACTCAGGCCTGATGGTCTGAAGCACAACTGAGACTGTGTTGTAGATGTTGAGCGCTTTAACAGACTCGAGGTCAGATGGTTTGGTTAAACAGGATGTTGGAAGGCAATGAAACATGTTCAGTAATGTAGGCTAATAATAAGTGTATGAAAGAGGGTTCAGTTCAGCGTTAGCGGTCAGTGTGGAGCTGCTTTCTGGATTAGGGCGGTAGTTCAATAAAAAAGAGTCAACAAAATGAACGATTGGTTTTCAAACCGCATTACACTGGAGTCAAGATCAGACGCGATGCTCTTCATTTGAAAAGGTTTTACTTTTGGCGAATTCGGATCACAACCAGCTGACAGAAGAAGCAGGTGTCGTGTGAAATCATACAGTCTGTCTCAAAAACTGTAGCCTAAAAGGAGCAAAAATAGAAGTGGCCCATCACATTTATTCCAACCAGAATAAAACACAGACTGTGATGACGCGTTTTAACGGTCACGAGCATTGTGAATCCTTAAATGTTTTAATATATATATATATATATATATATATATATATTTAAATGTATACAATTATAACAATATTATTTGTATTATATTAGCTTTCCATAAAATAAGCAAATAAATTAAACTGTTGTGAGGTTGTTTCTAATACTGCTGCTATGAGAGTGACAGTAAAATTGACATGTCTCTCTATTTCCCCCCTATAAGTTGTGAAAACATAGGTGAAAACACTATTGTGGAGTTTTTCTTTTGCTGTTTGAGCAAATGGGAGACAAACAATACTTATATTTAATGTATTTCCTCATTCACATCACATGTAGGCCTATAAATGTTTACCCGACTAATAATAAAATGTGAAAAGGCCAAAGTCAATCATTTTGCGCGTTCGCGATTGTTGAAGTGCCGTTGGAACAGGCGGGGTTTTTGCTGTTGTTTGAAATTAAACAAAATGGTGGCGGTTTCCAGAACAGCGCCCACAGGTCAGCATTTTTTTCTAAGTTTAGAGTATACAAAACATATAATATTCAGCATTATAATACACATAAATTATGTATAATACACATAGATTTCATGTTAATCAAAAGTGAAATTGCATGGAGAACTGCATTTTTGTTCTGAAGAAAATGATTAAGTAACGTTAATGTTTGTAGGCCTAAACGTCACCTGCACCACACGCAAAATTGTTTTATTGTGCCGTTTCTAAGGTAGTGTTGTTATGGACGTCTGAGTGTTTTTTTAGCAAACCCTTCCTGTGGTGTTTTGCTGGATTTCAACTGTGGTGTTTTGATCACATTTCTAAATGGTTTAGTGGTTTGTCGCGTTTCTAAACCGTTATGGTGTTCTGAGTAGTTTTAATGCGTTTACAAATTCCAACCCGTTGTTATGATGCCACGAGTGGTATTATTTAACCGTTGCTATGGTGTTCTGAGTTGCTAAACAGCTGTTATGATCTTCTAAGTGGTTATAACAAACTGTTTCTATGGTGTTTAGTTGTGTGTTCAACTATGGTGTTCTGACTGTGTTCTTTAGCCTTTATAAACCGTTGATATGTTGTTCTGAGTGGATTTTTTTTTTTATTATCGCGTTTCTAGTGTTCCGAGTAGTTTTAGCCCCTTTGCTATGATGTCCTCTTGAGAGGATGTTGCTATGGTGTTGTGTTTGGGTTTCAGCGCATTGTGTTTTGGATGTTTGCCAGGGCATTGCTATGCAGTTGGCGTTCTGAATTGTTTTACCGCGTTGCTATGCAGTTACTAAGGTTTTCTGCATGGTTGCCAGGGCGTAGTTAAGTAGTTGCTTATCGGCCTAAGTAAAAAAAAAAAAAGAAGAGCCTAAGCAAAATTTGTCCTTTTATTGGTCACCGACCTCATCTTTCGACACACCATCTTCCCATGTCAGGAGAGAGTCTCTACATGTCTTTCATTCATTCATCACTTAAAAATACATTGCAGACATGAGCCTCCATCTCTCTCTGCTGTCGTCTGTCCATGTTTCTGTCAGGCACTGATCTCTGGTTGGCTGCCGTCTCTCTGCCTGGCACATTGTTCAGAAACACCACCTCCCCTTGAGTTCCTCCTCGATGGCACTGACGCTGGCCTACGGTTGGCACGGCACTAGCTGAATGTGTGCCGCCTTTTGTTGCCCAGAGAACAGGCTGATCCTGGCACAGACTCGCTCTCCTTTCACAGCCCTCCTCCCCCCCGATGCCCTGGAGTCAACTGGCATCATTCCACCAGACATCAGACCGCCCGCCAGCGCCCGCGTGCCCCCGCATGAGCTGCAATACTGGAGCGGTTTCTGCCAGTTATAGGCCTGTGTGTTCTGCTACTACAGCACAATATGCACTGCATTTTTTAAGGTTGGGCGATATGGCAAAAAATATCATATCAGGTTTTTTTTTTTTTTTTATCAGGAAGATTGCGATTTATCACGATTCATTTTCATTTTCACAAATGACTGAACATTTAGGGCAAAGTAGGGGTGCCTTTATAAAAACCTTTATTTCAGTGTTTTGTTTTTGTCATATAGGAGTAAAGAAGCAAATTACAAATAATCAGAAAAAAATACAATAAAATGTACAAATGAAATAAAGTGTTTTAAAATTTTAGGGTTGGGCGATATGGCAAAAAAATATCATATCACGTTTTTTTCTTTTTTCAGGAAGATTTCAGGAAGTGCTTTTATCACAATTCCTTTTCATTGGTTTTATTATAAAACTGAATTGTCTTTTTTTTAAATATCACCCTATAAGGTTACAAAATATAAAAGAGAAAGAGAATGACAGAAAGTAGGGGTGGGCGAAGATGATAACCTTTATTTCATTGTTTTATCTTTGTAGCAAAGAAGCAAATTACAAATAATAGGGGGAAAACGTACAATAAAAAAAGAAATACACAAATGAAATAAACAGTGCTTTTCAGTTATAGTATTTAACCAACATTCAAGTATTTAAATCAACAAATGTAAATTTTAAAACGCTACATAGACTTCACTCAAACATATTACAATAAATACAAATAAATGAATTTAAAATCGGCATAAAATTACAATTCACCCCATTTTCTAAATGTATTTGTCACAAACTGCTCCGAGACAAGAAAGTTGAGGATCCAAATACAGCTTTATTGAAAGGTTAATTCACAATCATAGCAAAATGTTAGAGTATAGTAAATCAGCTCAATCAAACAAACAAATCCAGAGGGTGAGACGGGAACAGGAAAACCAGGACACAGGCAAAAATTAAGAACCACAGGAATATAGAAAACAGTGGAATTGCTCATATGCAGTATAAACACTAAACAAGACTTCACCGGAAAGTAATGTGAAAACCATGCTTATATAGGGTGAGCTAAACAAGGTAATGACATACTGATGAATGTGATCTTGCCTGATTAGTCTGCGCAAAGGATTATGGGAAATGTAGTTTGTGGATATGATTGTCCGGGTTGGAGTGCCCTCTAATGGTTATCCCGGGCACTCTCACTGGTGATCTTAACAGTATTATTCGTTACACTGAGATTTTCGTTTAGTTTAAGTTTTTCAATTAATATTTATATTTTATTTTGTTAACAGAAATGTATTTTATAGTTCAAGTTAAGGATAATAACCCTGGACTTGGATGTACATCACAATATAGAGTCATTTTCCCATTGCATTGGAATTTAAATCGCAATTTAAGTTTCATAGGCGCGTTTAAATTCAGTTGCACGCATTTTTATTGCACTGATATCCTCAAATAAGTTAACAAGTTAAAAAACAACAACAATATATATATATATATGTGTGTGTGTGTGTGTGTGTGTGTGTGTGTGTGTGTATTTCTTCCTTTTTCCTATTGACACATTGAAGTTTCATGGAATTTGGTAAATATAGGGGACATTACAATACATAGAATTCCTCCATAAAATTTAACAAAAGTGTATTCTTTTTATTTTTAATTAACTTTAATAACTTCTGTGACTCTATCTCTATTAAGAATATAATCTACATTTAGGTATGCATTTTGCAAATTTTTATTTATGGATGTAATATTTACCATGAAAAATGTAGAAGTTCACCACATGTTCAAACAATTTGCTTCTGTGTGAAAGAACATGTAACATCTTTTAGAGATAATTTATAGATAATTATAATTGGGGAACGTGGGACACTTCACTCGACTGTCGCAGCTTTGAGGAGGCAGGGCATCAGACTCTTTGATAAATCAGATAGCTATCCGATCTGAGAAAACGCATGAAGTGGCCAGGTGTAAACAGCCCCTTTGATTCACTCACCCCATGAATCAGAGTAAGTGTATAATTCTTCATTTAAGACACACAACAAGTATATCCTCTAGGGATGCAACGATATTTGAAATTTTTGGCCGATACCAATAACCGGTAACTCTTTATATTTGACAGTCGATAACCGATATATTGGCCTATAAATCTAAATCCAAATTGTAAAATAAATTTTGAGAGCCTGATTACAAAAACTAAAGTCTCACTATTAGAATCCACGTCACAAGCACACAATTATAATGTTCTTATCATAATTTTAATGTATCTGATATGACAGATTTGCACTTTGCTGCACTGGCAATGCACTTCGCTGTATTTTCCTTGTTTTGAAGAGATTTCAATCAATCCAAAACCACCATGTTGAACAGTGTGCATCTAAAGTGTCTCAGCTGAAGGAAATAATTCATTATTTTATCGGCTACAACATATTTTTTCTTATCGGCCCAATAATGTAAACATCAAAAATAATCTTATATCGGCCGATACCGACATGTCGTGCATCCCTGATATCTTCAGAACAGTCCATGACGACTCGATTAGATCAAATGTTGTTCTAGACGGGGTGCATCTTTACAGGCCGTTGAGTTTCAGCTGTCAGTCAGTCAGGTCTGCAGATCGTGAATGAGTCTCAGGTGCTCATTACCATCGCAACAGGTGACTGCTTATTTCAGTGTCAGAATCATGTGATCATTCTCACAGGGTCTTTGGGGTGGTTATGGTGCAGTGGATGAGACGCATTCCTTTGGTGTGAGAGACCCGGGTTCGAATCTACTGTGAGACACCAATGTGTCCCTGAGCAAGACACTTAACCCCTAGTTGCTCCAGAGGCGTGCGACCTCTGACATATATAGCAATTGTAAGTCGCTTTGGATAAAAGCGTCAGCTAAATGTATAAATGTAAATGTCTCATGCTCTGCGCCTCAGCCTGACCTCGCAAAGGCAGAAGTTTCACAGAAAGCCAGATGCCTGACAGCATGTTTTTAATCATGTATGTTTGCACATTTGCTCAAATTTCTCTGTGCTGATGTAACGTAAATTCTGTTTCTCTTTATATTGACACACACGGGATATTCATTTAAAAGACAATGAAGTTGTTTTGACCAGATGATCTCGTTCGATGTCCATTTTTGATTCGTGGGATGTTTAAAAGTGCAGTGTATTCCGGGAAAATCTGAAGAAAGCTTGTGATTGGCTTAAGAATTCGATGAGCACAAACCATTTGTATTTTTACTGAAAGTCAGAAAGGTTGATGTGATCTTGAGTGATGATGATCATCCATTATTATCTATAATAGTCAAGTCACCTTTATTTTTATAACGCTTAATATAATTATGGAATATATACTCCAAGAATTACTGCAGTTAAAAATGTCTCCACAAATATAGTGATAAAGTGATTTGAATGGAAGAACATTTATTTGAAATAGCTATTTGTATGTGGGTTTCATTTAGCCTAAATAAAATGATATTTTTTCCAGTTTTATTATATATTAAGTAGGGGTGTAACGGTACACAAAAATCACGGTTCGGTACGTACCTCGGTTTTAAAGTCACGGTTCGGTACATTTTCGATACAGCAAAAAGAAAGAAATGCCAGAGAAATTTCCTATTTGTTTAAAGAAAAAATATTTTTAAATAAGTGTGAGTTTTCCTAGATCTTGAAACTTTCAGGTTTATAAATGGGGGTCATCTTTGAAGGATGAACAAATAATGTTTTGGTCATCACATTAAAAATAACATTTAAATATATATTTATTTATATAATATTTGAATTTTGAAGTGCTGGAAAAAGATGTGTGAAGTACTTGAAAGCATTTCACCATTCCAGCCAAACTGGTTCCAGTTAGTGTTACTATATTAAATCCATGGTGAATGTTGCTGGTCTGTGGACGAAAGTATTACTAGTTCATTCACGGCACAATGTTTCTCCTGGTTTCCACGTCAGTGCTGTTTGATCTAATATAGATCTACGGTTAATAACGGAGAAATGTGAATGCTTCTCACTAGATCTCGCAGCGATGTTATTACTTCAGTGGCGAATTCAAATGTTTTCTTTACCGGATCTCTTAGCGCGGTGTGGTAACAGTGTTGCTTGATCGAGATCGGCTCGCGCTGCACAGATGTTGCTGGTCCAAACTGATAAACGATCCATGAAGCACATAACGAGGAGCGCAGTTTCGTTCTGCTTTCATTACGCTTGCCATTTGATGTTGCGCAACGTTGTGTTGGCCGCGTCAGCACGAATTTTGCCGGCAGGAAAAATGGTCCAAGCAATCGTTCGGTTTGTATGCGTACCGAACCGGAAGCCTCGAACCGAAACGGTTCAATACGAATACATGTACCGTTACACCCCTAATATTAAGACATTACATGATGTGTTTATTGTAGCGATGCACCGATATGAACATTTTTGGATGATACCAAAAACCGATTATACTTGATATTTGAAAACCGATAACCGATATATTTGGCCGATAAATCTAAATCCAAATTTTTACATCATTTTTGAGAGCCTGATTACAAAATCATAAGTCCTACTATTAAAATCCTTGTCTCAAGCACACAATTATAATGTTCTCATCATAATTGTATTTAGCCGATATGACAGACTGAGCTGCACATGTTATCGGCTTTGAAATATATCGGCCTTATTTTCTTATCGGCCCGATAACGATAACATTAAAAACAAACATATATCGGCGGATAGCAATATGGTGGCCGATATATCGCGCATCCCTAGTTTATTGAGCAGTTTTCTTTGTGGGGACCGTTGGTTGGTGTCTGTTTATCTTTCAGTCAGTGCATTTGTCATTTATTCATTCATTGATTCATTGCTGTGTTTTTTTGTACTTCTTGCTCTTCGGTGTGGTCAGTTCTGAGTTTAAATCTGTTGTGACGTCTAGAATGAACCCGGTCTCACGTAGAGCGCTAGTTGTGTCTAGTGAAGTGGAAGAGGACCGAACATGTCATTTTAAACCCTTGGATATGAAGAGAACCGCACAGATCTGGGATATCAGCGGCGTGTGTTATTAAGGCTGTCAGCGCTGGCATATGGCAGACGCTTTGACGCTGAGCTTTTGTGTGTCTTTTATATGGATTCTGTGCGCTCTCTTCACATATGTTACAGCATCTTAAGACACATCACACCTGAACTAAAAAAACACACAGACAAGAGTGTGGAACTTGACAATCTGTGGTACAGGAAGGTTTTATCTCTGACTCAATCATGCTTTTCAACTCTTTAAATTGATTCTCACTTGTCAAATTATGTAAAATTGAGGTTTTAGAAGTTTTTTTTTTTAATGCAATAGTTTGCCCTGCAATTCTTACACCTTTGTAAGTTGGATAAAAAATGTTTTTTTTTTTTTTTCCCAGTTTTTAATTAGTTTGTTTGCTTTTTGTAATTTTTATAGATATTTTTTAAATATTGCTTTTTAGGTCTATGTTTTATTTAAATTTTAGTTATAGCGTTTACTTAAATTTATTGCCCACTGACAACATTTCTAATTTTCGTTTAGTTTCAGCTTTTCAAGTAATATATATATTCTATTTAATTTCAGCTTTATTTCAATTAACAGATGTTATAGTTCTATTTAGTTTTAAGCTAAATTTATTTGTTTATTGCCTATACAGCATTTCTAATTTTCATTTAAAGATTTTCAACTAATATTGATATTTTATTTCAGCTTTATTACAATTAACAGATGTTTTAGTTTTAGTTAACAATAATAACCCTGCTCATTAGCAGTCTTTTTGTGGTTTAATATTCACTGACACTATTCCAGCCCTGCATTTGATTTAATTATTTAACTTGCCAAATTCCACGACATTTTGCGTTACCCACTAAATTCTATTTTTATGACTGGATTCTGTCTGATTGAAGAAATCATTAAGGCCTATATGATAGTTTTATGCTTTTGTGGAGTTTTTAAGTCGTTATTCATGTCAGGATGCTCTAGAGCTGCACAAGCCTCTTAATTTTTTTTTTTTTGTGTGTGTGTCATACAGGTTGGAAACCACAAACGATTTTAACATTACAAAATTGACTCGTGTGGAAAAATCTCAGCTGCACTGAATCAATCAGCATTTCTGAATATAATATTCTCTGATATGTTTGACCAAGAGCCGTGTTTCTGTTCTGGTAAACTAGAAGGTTATTTAGTGAGAGATTCTCTCATGTGGAGAGACATTTAGGTCACAATAAAAAAGATCTTTGTCGTGTGTGTGTGGGGGGGGGGGAGGAAGAGGAAGAGGAGTTCTACCCCTGCGGCACAGAAATTGCCATGTCATAATTTATGACTTAAAAAGCATGAATGTTTCAGCATGCAGAGAGAGGCGGCACATTCTGTTTGAGGCAATCATTTCCTTAGTGAATGATTTATATGTGTCATATCAAAGTTTTATAGGATAAACAGTAACATCAACACTGTGCCACAGACCTGCAGGAATTCAACCTTCCAACTTTCACATCCAAGCGCTGCTCGCGTTACAGGGAAACACAGTTTAGCTCGGACTCCACGGAGAATCAAACACCGGCGCTGGGAATTTAACACACTTCTGATCTGCGATGTTTGAAATGGTTTTACCTCAGTACTTGAACAGGTGTAAAATTATAAGAGGTGATGACGATAACAAAAATAATGCAACTATTTCAACTTTTACAATCGCTAGGACCAATTTCTTAATGCTATGTCACTTTTAAAACTTGAACACAACAGTGTTCAACAGCTAAAGTGAGTAGCCTATAGTTTATCATTTCCTGGCACAAAATGCATTCAGTGACTATATCTTTCAAATTACTTAAAATCATTTCTCTCTCAGACGCTAATATCGACATTTTGCACAATTTGCGGGGCGAGTTTTCTAACACACAGTGTTTAATGTTTTCAAATAAAAGAATCTCAGGATATAGGGTATGTATGCTAATCATAAACATGTTCAGAAATTGTGACAAAAACATAATGATTAAAACATGATGTCTTTTTTCATTAAACTTTTTTATGAGCCCAAATTGTCAACTTGCCAACAGTGAATTGTTACACAAATTATGATGGATGGATGCACTTTTATGATGAATAGATGCAATTTTATTATGAATAGATGCACTTTTATGATGAATAGATGCAATTTAATGGTGATAGATGCACTTCTATGATGGATAGATGCACTTTTAACATGGACAGATGCACTTTGAATAGATGCATTTTTATGATAGATGCACTTATGATGAATAGATGCAATTTAATGATGATAGATGCACTTTTATGATGGATAAATGCACTTTTATCATGGATAGGTGCACTTTAATGATGGAAGATGCACTTTAAACATGGATAGGTGCACTTTTATGATGGATAGATGCACTTTTATGATGGATAGATGCACTTTTAACATGGATAGGTGCATTTTTATGATGAATATGCACTTTTATGATGAATAGATGCAATTTAATGATGATAGATGCACTTTTATGATGGATAGATGCACTTTTATCATGGATAGGTGCACTTTTATGATGGATAGATGCACTTTTATGATGGAAGATGCACTTTAAACATGGATAGGTGCACTTTTATGATGGATAGATGCACTTTTATGATGGATAGATGCACTTTTAACATGGATAGGTGCATTTTTATGATGGAAAGATGCACTTTTAACATGGATAGGTGCATTTTTATGATGAATAGATGCACTTTTATGATGAATAGATGCAATTTAATGATGATAGATGCACTTTTATGATGGACAGATGCACTTTTAACATGGACAGATGCATTTTTATGATGGATAGATGCACTTTAATGCTGGATATATACACTTATGATGGATAGATGCACTTTTATGATAGATAGATGCACTTTTATGATAGATAGATGCACTTTTTTGATGAATAGATGCAATTTTATGATATATAGATGCAATTTTATGATGAATAGATGCAATTTTATGATGGACAGTCCGACAGATGCTCTTTTATGATGGATAGATGCACTTTTATGATGTATATAGATGCATTTTTCTGATGGACAGATGCACTTTTCTGATGGACAGATGCACTTTTATCATGGACAGATGCACTTTTATGATGAACAGATGCAATTTTATGATGGACAGATGCTCTTTTATGATGGATAGATGCAATTTTATGATGGACAGATGCTCTTTTATGATGGATAGATGCAATTTTATGATGTATATAGATGCATTTTTCTGATGGAGATTCACGTTTATGATGGACAGATGCACTTTTATCATGGACTGATACACTTTTATGATGAATGCAATGCACTTTTATCATGGACATGACATTAGGGTCTTAGCTCTCTCTTTCTTGTCCTTGCAGTGTTTGTGTTCTTCTCTGCCACCTCCCTGCCGATTATTATTATTATTTAGGAGTCTTGTGTTTTGATTGAATTATGTTGATTAGTCTTTAAGTTTTGCTCAATAGTCTAGTTTATATAAGAGTATATATAAGTAAGATGTGTTGGTTAAGTTCAGCTCTAATGTTAACAAATGAAAGCGTATTACAAAGTGTTGCATTTGTGTGTGATTGAAAGTGTCAGGGATGAAGTTTTAGACACATGGCATCATTGATTCAACACCAGCTTTAATCTTCCGACTGTCATTGACTCTTTTCCTGATTAGAACTGCAATTTTCCTGTTAGACGTGAAATGAAAGGTAGATCTGGGTGTGCTATGGTGCCAGGCCCTCTGTGTGGCCGACCTGTCGTCTGAGGGCAGGAATCTAATTGATTTTTAGAAGAGATTTGCTTTACAGGTTTTCTTTTTTTCCCCCCAACTGCAAATGAAATGTAATTTTGAATGAATAATGCATCTTCCCTAAAGGCTTCCAAATATTTAAAAGCGTGCAAGAGGGGAAAAAAAGAGCACCAAAGCGTT
Organism: Pimephales promelas; assembly: GCF_016745375.1. The sequence continues at coordinate 4,548,060 of NW_024121688.1, read as the reverse complement.
TACGTGACACCGGAAATTGGCAAGGCATCCATCAACACACACAGACGCCAGCACACACAGGGGTATCAGTGTGTTGTGCGTGATGGGTAGACGTCTGCAGGGGGCATTTTACAAAGGATTCTGGGATCTCAGACGCACGCAGAGAGGACACTACACTCGTTACAGCTCATTAAAGAGCTTACGATGATTATTTTAACAGTGTGGGAGTCTGTGACCATGATTTTGTTGAATATCTATCGGACGGATTATGGCTAATATTATATTACCATGAGTAACATGCTGATTCTTTATCATATAAAGCTGATTGACTGAACACATGCTAAGCTCTATACCTGCTATTTAGATTTTACTAGCAAACCTCAAGCGCTGAGTATTGAAGTTCAGCCTCCTGCAGCGTGAATGAATGAAACGTTAAATCAAGCACTTGCCTTATAGAGGGACAAGTTAGGGGAAAAGACTTCGTAAAGAAGAATGTAAGTTTATTTTCCCCAGCCTTTGGTGTTTTTATAAAGGCTGTTGCCAAAACGTTAGTAAAAAACTTGTGTGTTCAGTTACATTTGCTTTATTATAATTTTTTTCTGAAATACTTGATTCTGATTAGCTAAGCAACATTGAGCAAATATTTTTGAATTATGATGGATGCTGGATTGTATATTTGGAAGCTTGTTAAAAAAACCCTAATAAAATGGAAATTGGGACTTTTTTTTAATCCCACAATTCTTTCTGACTTTTTTGAGTTTATTTTGAGTATCTTGCAAGTTGCAATTCTAACTTTTTTATTGCAAGTCTGTCTCACAGTTTTCTCAGAATTGTGAGTTTATATCATCATTTGAGAAGAATTGTCAAATATAAACTTGTTGCAGTTGCAAGTTTAAAGAGTCTGAATTGTGAGAGAAAAAGTTGCAATAACCTTTCTATTTATTTTATTCCATGCAGAAACAAGCTTCCATGTATTTGTTTGTTGCTGACCACTAGTGAAAATAGAATTAGAGATCTTCATAGGAGAAAGTAAATATAAAATTAATTAACAAAATATAAATTATCATCTTGTTTGACCTAAGATATTTAGAAAAATGTCTCATTTTTTTAAATTTATTTTTTGTCCATACAATGAAAGTCAATGGGCTCTAATCAATGTTGTTTAGACCCCAAAAGTCTTTAAAATCTTTTTGTGTCTCACAGAATAAAGAAGGACATTCTGGTTCGAGCGACATGAGTGCGAGTATGATGACAGAAAATGAATTTTAAAATATGTAATGGACATAAAGGTTTTTTTTGATACCCTAGATGTCTAGAATCTCAGGAGTCTCCAGTTAAAGTAAGAAAAGGAAAACATCACTCAGAATAACAAGTAGTAATCAATAAGGAACACACTAATGAGAGAGAACCTTAAACAGAGAAATAAATGTTACATCTTAGCTGGTTACTATAGTATTAAATTAAGCTAAATATGTGTAGATTCGCAATAATCTTGGTTTCAAAGCAGCTTTACCAAAAAATAATTTATATTATCTTGATATCGTCATGCCTTAGACTCAATTAGATTAGAGCTGAGCGATAACAGTTAAATTTTGCTACAGTATAAACAATCAAACAGTTGAGATTTGCTATATAGAATATATATCGCTTTACTTGTGTACTGGAGGCCGATGAAGTTTTGCACAGTTTTATGGTAGTTGTATTAATATTTTCAGTTGGCTTTTATTTTCATGTTAATTTTGGTTAAATTTTGTATGTGCTTTTGTTTTGTCACTTCAGTATTTGAAATATATATATATATATATATATATATATATATATATATATATATAGATATATATATATAATATTGCTATTTAGGGTATAGTTTTCAGTTTTAGTTAGTTTTTAATTTCCAGATAATAATTTCAGTACTTTTTTTCAGTTTATAGCCAAAGCAACATTTCTAATTTTCGTTTAGTTGAATATTTCAAACCAATATTTGTACTTTAATTTCATTTCAGCTAGGGATGGGACGGTATGAAAATTTCATATCACGATTATAGTGTCCAAAATAATTGTGATTATCAATATTATCACGGTTTTGTTAAAAATTTATGAAAGTCTTCAAAAAGAACTGATGCTCACACTGAAAACATTTCAACAATTTTTATAATTGAAAATCAACAAACAACAAATAAAACAAGCCTCTCTATGCAGTTTTTTAAGCAAGATTCTATTCTATGGCATTTGCTTCTTTATAATGCCCGTCGTCAATAGCAACACATTATTCAGCGCACATCCATATGAAAACGGGCGCGCGCTCTTGTTTCATTCAAATACAACTTGCCGTCTTGCGTCTCCGGTGTTTGATTGTATTGCAAAAATGAAATCATAGTTGATTTATTGCTTACAGAGTTTGATAATATTGGTGTGATATATCTTGTCTGGACGATTGTTTTACAAAATGAATTCATAAGGTAACATTTAAAACATTAGCTAATCTCATTATCAATTCATATGTCCCCGTAATTATGTGGTAAAAATAAAATTGGTTTAATACGTGATGTATCTATACTTTACTATCCCTTAAAATATCACTCTTAATAATAGTCTTGTTTGAAGTTGTTCGTTCGTCTTTGGCTCAAATCCACTTGCTATAAACTTTTCTTCACTGAAGCTTCACGTCTATTTCAAGTGAGTGACATAAAATGTTTCAACCCAAAACAACATTTCGTACCCAATTGTTTCCCAGACGTAGTTTTGGCATTGAGGTCAAAGTTAACTTGCCTTGCGTTCGGGTGATGAGCACACAAGACGACTCGGCATGCAGATTTGAAGTGTTTCTATTGCAGTGACTTTTTGTTCGGCAGACAGGGTGACCATCCTCGATCAAGTTTCCCTCAGGACTTTTGTAAAACCCAAAATATGACCACACCTCAGATTTGGTCCTCTTAAAAGGCTGAAAAATCTCCTGAGCACAGTCACTGCCTTCCACCATTCCTTCTCGAATAGTAATTAAAAAAAATATTGCGTGCTGCGCGCCTGCGTCAGACTGGCCGACAGGATTCAGTGAGTTATTAAAATCGCGATAATCAAACACGATTTTAATGATAATTAAATTTTAAACGATAATACTAACCGTCAGTACATTTTATCACGGTTTATCGTGAAACCGGTTATCGTCCCATCCCTAATTTCAGCTATATTTCTTTTAACAGAAATACTTTTAATAGTTTTAGTTAACAGCATAAACCCTGGACTTGGACATGCTTGTATATTTTTCTTAGTGGAAGCTTAAAAACTCAAATCAGTATTTCTTTATAAAAAAAAATTATTTTGTGTGTAGCTGTGCAATTAAATATACAGTGCGAGTATATGATAATAGCTGATTGACTGTACGTCGTCGTCCATTACATATATTGAAGCAGTGATTTAGAAATGCATTTAATAACACAGAGAAAATCCTTCAAAAAATATCCAGTTTTCTTTGTTCCCAGAAGAAAAGCAAAGATGAGCATTTTTCTGTGATCCCGAGAGCGAGGGGCCACTCTGGCAATCTGGAGCAAATATCTGATTAACATTCAGCCGCACTTTATCTGAACAGAATACATCATCACGTTTGGCACCGGACCCAATCAGACCATTGAGAAGCTTCACGAGCCAGATTTATTCAAGCGCTGCCAGAAACGTAACTCTGATTGGTCCTCCATTTAGAACATGCCGACCCACAATGCATTCTGTCCTTGTGCCGTTCTACAATTCAATCTGAATCAAAATCAACTTCCTGTGTTTCTTCATTACAGTGACAATTAAGGGAAATGAGCCCTTCCTGTCCAACAACTCATTCTCATGGAAAGTGAGATAAAATCCATAAATATCTTCAACACATAACAAGTGGGTTACACTTCACAAGAAGGTCTCATTTTTAAACAGTATTTAACACTCTGAAAAATTGGTGTAGGATTTACGTTGAAACAACTTGGAGATTGCGAGGAAATTTCACAAATAATTACAAAGAAACGGCAAGTAACACATTAAATTAAACTTGAAAATGTTTTAGTGCATAACCTAACAATGAAAAAAAAAATTCTTCTTCAGCATTTATTAATATTAGTTAATGTTAATTCCCATATTTACTAATAAATTCAGAATCAAAAGTTGCATCTGTTAATATTATGTTAACATGAACTAACAATGAACCATTGTATTTAACTAGAGTTATCAAAGATTAAAAAATACTGTAACAAATGTTTTTTTTTTATCATAACAATGTTAAAGTCTAAGGGAAGAAGATGAGAACCCATGAACAGTAAACATATTTAATCACCAAATAAACCTAAAGAACATAATGAAAATAAAGTGGAAGCCAATCAAAAACAATTTTCTTAAAATAAAATGTACTTTATTAAAAATAGAAAATTAAATTTAGAAACTAGAAATTAAAAATAGAAGGTAAAATAAAAATATGGCAGCCAATAGGGATGACTGCTGCATAAACTCATGGTTTCATTGTGTTCCTAAGTTCAAATTTGGTGAATTCTGACCTGCGAAGTCGCATCACGTGAAGATGCGTCAGTAGCCATGTTTCCATCCACTTGTCAATCGGATTATCTGAAGTTCGGTAAAAAAACACATGGGGGGGAGGGAGGGAGGGAGGGAGGGAGGAAGGAAGGAAGGAAGGAAGGAAGGAAGGAAGGGAGGGAGGAAGGAAGGAAGGAAGGAAGATGTGAGGGAAGGAAAAAGATGGGAAGGAAGACTGAAAGGAAGTAAGGAAAAAAGATGGGAAAGAAGGAAGGAAAACTGATGGGAAGGAAGACTGGAAGGAAGGAAGGAAGGAAGAAAGATGGGAAGCAAGGAATGAAAAAAGATTGTAAGGAAGACTGGAAGGAGTATTGTTTTCTGAAAAAGTATCAAAGTGAGTTTGCTTAAAACAAGATCAAATATCTGCAAATGGGCTCAGAAAAATCAATTTAATCTAAAGAAAAAATAATTTCATTAAATGATTTTAGAAAATAAATTAATATTAATATTTAATGATATTTCTGGTTTTAAATAATAATAAAAAAAGATTTTTCTTAATTTATTATATAAATTCTTGTGCAATTTTGCTTTTCCAGTAAATGTTGATTTATGAATGTTTAGATATTTGTGCTTGAAAATGACAAAAATACTGTTTGAGAAAATAATTCTTTGCAGTGTCCTGGAACCGTATCATGAAGTGTTGATAATATGACTGACTTTAGGACAGTTTTCCTGTGATTTCAGGCTCTTTCATGATGTCTGCGAGTCATGTGACTGAACGCCTCGCGATCTCTCCTTCACATGAGGTCAGTGTCTCTCTGGCCGTTAAATGACTGCAGTGTCGTGAGTGTGTGTTCGCTTCATTTACTGTTGTCCAAACATCTGTCTGTCTCACTCTCTCTCCCTGCAGGTTTGTGTTTATGGCATTAGTGCTGTCTCACATGGCTGTACTTCACAAGGAGGATATGTGTAATTATATTAAACATGCTCCATCTACTAAGGCCCCGCTCAACACACACACACACACACATGCACACACACACACACACGCTTTCTGCACTGCCTGGATAAGCAAATCTCTCTCTCTCTCCCTTTCTGTATGTGTCTCTCGCCCCCGCCACATCTTTGCACCCTCTAAATTCTCGTCACGGTCGTTAAGGGAAATTATATTTACTGTATGTTTGTTCATCTGTGAGTTCTCTTTATTTCCTGATGTGAACTATCAAGTGCAACACTGCTCATCCACTTCTTCAGCAGCTTTGCTTATACTGATTGTATTTTTTCCATTGGGATTTTTATAAAGTCTTTGCGTTTATAAGCGTTTATGAGCGTTATATAAGCCATGATGCGACCAACTACGACGTGAATCGCAAACTTTGTTTTGAAGCAGGTAGTATTTAAGATTTTAAAGAAAAAAATGTATATATATATATATATACACACACGGATGGGAACCTCACTGGACTCAAATCTTTGAAAAATATTTGAAAACAAATCTTTGAAAAATATTTGAATAACTTAAAGGGACTATGTGTAGGAATTGCTGCCATCTGGCGGTGAAAATGTATTTTTGCATTCAAATGAATTGTGCTCTCTAGTGCCTTGCTTTTTCAAATGCGCGTTGCAACTACGGTAACCATTATGTATCAAAAAGCTATGACAGGATGTCTTCTAATAGCACTTCGTCGAGTGTTCCTTCTCGTGAACAGGTTTGTTATTTCAAACAAACAGCAACTTGACACAACGAATAAATGAATGTTACAGTATGAATTACTGATTGTGAAAAACATGAATTATTGTAATAAGAAGTTAAAGGATTATTTCACAAAAAATATATAATGGACTTCATTGGGAACCAAATGGTTCAAGGTCCAAAAGACAGTTTCAGTTCAGCTTCAAAGGGCTTTAAACGACACCAGATGATGAATAAGGGTCTTATCAAGCGAAACAAGCGGTCATTTAGAAGAAACAAAAAACAAAATTTAAGTTTTATAAGCACAAATGCTCACCTTGCTCTGTACTGTGATGCACGTTCGTGACTCTCCTGTTCAAACTCGTTCATCAAAATGAACGAATCTTTTTCCGAGTCAATTCGTTCATTTTGTTCGTTGAATCAACCAAATGACTCGAAAAAAGATTCTTTCATTTAGATGAACGAGTTTCGCTAGATAAGACCCTTATTCATCGTCTGGAATAATTTAAAGCCCTTTGAAGCTGCACGAAACTCTCATTTGAACCTTGAACCGTTTGGTTCCCAATGAAGTCCATTATATGGAGAAAAATCCTGGAATGTTTTCATCAAAAACCTTAATTTCTTTTCGACGTCTTGGATGACATGGGGGTGAGTAAATTATCAGCAAAAGTTTTTTTTTAAAAGTGAACTGCTTCTTTAAGCCTTCTTAATTCGTTATATTTTCTGAAGTAGCCTACGTGCATAAGTTATCATCATCAACTTTTAATCATCAAATATCCATCTGTCTATATCATAAAGTACACAACCAAACAATGAAAAAAATGTTGTAATTAAGACTGTAACATGTCGAGAAGAAAGCAGCACGTCAGCGTCTCTTTTGAAATCTTTCTCCTGCATTAGCTCTATCCAACATTAACTGGTGTTTTTTTGTAATCTCCGATCATGTTTCCTTTTACGATCTATTTTTGGATGTTTTGGGTGACGAGGATTTGTAATGCAGCCTTTTAAACTTGTCGGGAAGTGAGCCTCCGCTTCTGCTGCTTTAAGTCACGTCACACCGGCTCTGAACGAAAGCGCACTGTGGAAACTTGTACTTTATGTCCCTCTCTGCTATTATAGTTTTTCAAGATGGCGGATCTACATGGAAGCCTCCGCGGACTCACCTGTCCCATGTATATAAAGATAATAAATTCTTTGTTTACGAGGATAAGTCAGATAATTGGCAAAGGTATTTGTACACCATTGAGGACATATTTATGAATAAAAATATTGATTTTAAATAATAAAAAATACATAAAAAGTCACACATAGTCCCTTGTTCTTCCATTCAAAATTCAGAAAACGCACCCATGATTTTTAAATACAGTCCCAGTGTTATTGTACTATCATTGTTATACTAGTTATTTTTATATTGTCTGTTTTCATTTTAGTTATGTCTATAATTTTTTATTAAGTTAAGGTTTAGTGCTTCAGCTTATTAAACTAAGCAAAAATCAGAAATGTTGCTTTAGCATCTAGCTGAAATAAAAGTTTACATTTATTTTATTGCCGTTCATATTTATTTTATTTGAAGTAATGCAAGTGTTTTTATGGTTTCAGCTTTAGTTAACGATAATAACCCCGTTTCATCTGTCTATCTATTGTCTGCAGATGCACAATATTTTATTCTGCGATTAACGGATAATTAGAGTGTGGCAAGACTTAAAATCAACATTCAGAAGCGAGATCTTTCTACTTCCACATGCAATATGAGGGGTTATATAAAGTTAATGAAAGTCTGAGGTGTGTTGTGATGTTGGGCTGGAAACATAATTCAAGATCTCAGTGCAGTGTAATGCCAGCTGGGACCCACAGCCCCTCTCTCTCTCTCTCTCTCTCTCTCTCTCTCTCTCTCTCTCTCTCTCTCTCTCTCTCTCTCTCTCTCTGTGTGTGTCTTTCTCACTGCTTCAAGGCTTTAGGCTATGCAGAAACGTTCTTCTATTCTCACTTGTGCTTTTCTCTGCTTGTTGATCTCTCTCTCTCTGTGGTCAGCCCTGATCTCACTGACCTTTAAAATAAAGAGTCAGACTATCAATCTAGAGTCTACACTGGTAGCACCCTTCTAAGGGATCATCCTGAATTCGTTTTAGACCTGAGCCAGTAGCTGTGTTACCATCCACCTATTATTATTCGCATTTCAGATATCGCATAAAAAACGCTGGATTGAAACGCCAAGATGTTCATAAATTCTAAAAACTAAATCAAAAAGCAACTGGTGGTGACTGCTGATTGGCTCTTTTCTTTAGAAGGCAGGACTTGTTTTACTAGAGCGGCCATATTTGGGCGTTCCTATTTGTCCCATTCATTTACCTGTGGTCTAGAGTCTAGAGTCTGTCTGTCTTTAATGATATGAGCAGAGATGGATGTTACAGCATCTCTTCTCTTCTCATTGTGTCCTCTCTCTCTCTCTCTCTCTCTCTCTCTCTCTCTCTCTCTCTCTCTCTGTATACCATTGGGACTCGTGCCACGCTGTGTTGGGTGGCACCCATGTGCCCTCGACTGCTGACTCCTACACTTCCATTGTGAGATTTATGCTAAACAGGCATATCTTAATTGCATTATTCAAAATAATTAGCTAATATATTTTTGCATAATGACAAGGTAAGCAAATAGTGTCTCTGTGCTCTGTGTGCCGTGCCTGAGAAACTTTGCAAAATTAATAGACTCCCAAAATTACTAATTACCTCGTTTTTCCCTGCATTTCAGAGAGGACTCACTTCCTCCTGAGTGCTGCAACGTGTGTGTGTGTGTGTGAGCGTGTGTGAGTGTGAGAGACAGAGAGAGTGTGTGTGTGTGTGAGAGAGAGAGATAGTCTTTGTGAGAGTGTCTGTGTGTAAGAGAGAGAGTGTGTGTGTGTGTGTGTATTAGTGTCTGTGTTGGTGTCTGTCTGTGAGTGTATGTTTGTGTGGGAGAGAGAGTCTTTGTGAGCGTCTGTGTGTAAGCGATAGTGTGTTAGTGTGTGTGTGTGTGTGAGCAATTGATCTAAAGCATATGTATATAATGCATAATAATATAAATGTTATCTTTATAATAACTTTATTATCAGGCATGTTTTTTTAAGGAATCGTAAACCATCATAAAACAACACACCTATTTTTGACTATACCTTTTTTATTGTGTAATGCATTATAACATACAAATGTGGTATTTGTGATGAGTTTCATGAAATGCATTATATTCGTTAGTGGAAGAAAATATTATAATACTTTGACATATCATAATTCAATACCCAATTTTTTGTTTCATGAAATGCATCATTATAACCATGAATATGTAAGTTTTATAATGAATAAATACTACATGACAAATACCCTTTTTATTCTATTATAATGCATTACACTCTTTAGTGGTATAACCACGCATATGTAAGTGTTATAATGCATTATAACGGTTTCTGATCTACAGTACATGCTACACAATGATATCAATTAATCTTACTCTAGATAATGAATATTTTCTTTATTTGTGGAAAGTAGCGAACACTTATCTTCCCGAAGATGAACTGGCCTCTCCAGTGGAGTGCATTATTTAAACTCTCCTCTGCTTGAGCTTTTAAAGCACAAACGCTGTTTTCTTACCGCACCATAATCACAGTAATTAATAGAGCGGTTTCAGTATCTCTGACTATCAGGTGCTGGTCGTTCATCAACGCGGCATTAATGAACGTTTGGGCTGGAGTTTCCCAGACTTTATTAAGCAGATCTGTAGTGGTTTGTAGAGTTCCTGACACCCTGCTTTTCCCACTAAAACTTCTTCTTCGTCTCTCTCTCTGCTGAAATCATTAGCTGTACAATGACCCAAACATAGTGCTCAAACAGTTATAGTCATGCTTTAAAATGCCTGAATGTAATTGCATTAAACATAAAATAGGATTTATTTATTCTAAAGGAAGATGGCATTGGCAAAGCTGTTATTGGTAGTTGCCAGGGTGTTGCTAGGCAAGTAAGGTGTTCTGAGTAGTTGTTTGCTGGTTGCTATAGGGTGTTCTGGGTCGTTGCCAGAATGTAGCTAGGCAGTTTTTTACGATGTTCTGAGAAGTTGTTTGCAGGTTGCTAGGGTGTTCTGGGTTGTTGCCAGGAAGTAGCTAGGCAGTTTTTATGATGTTCTGTGAAGTTGTTTGCAGGTTGCTAGGGTGTTCTGGGTTGTTGCCAGGAAGTAGCTAGGCAGTTTTTAAGGTGTTTTGAGAAGTTGTTTGCAGGTTGCTAGGGTGTTCTGGGTGGTTGCCAGGATGTAGCTAGGCAGTTTTTATGATGTTCTGAGAAGTTGTTTGCAGGTTGCTAGGGTGTTCTGGGTTGTTGCCAGGAAGTAGCTAGGCAGTTTTTAGGGTGTTTTGAGAAGTTGTTTGCAGGTTGCTACTCTGGGTGGTTGCCAGGATGTAGCTAGGCAGTTTCTAAGCTATTCTGAATAGTTATTCACAGGTTTCTAGGGTGTTCTGGATGGTTGCCAGGATGTAGCTAGGCTGTTTGTTATGTGTTCTGAGTAGTTGTTTGCAGGTTGCTTGGGTGTGCTGGGTGGTTGACTGGATGTAGCTAGGCAGTTTCTAAGGTATTCTAAATAGTTATTCACAGGTTTCTAGGGTGTTCTGGGTGGTTGCCAGGATGTAGCTAGGCAGTTTTTAAGGTGTTCTGAGTAGTTGTTTGCAGGTTGCTAGGGTGTTCTGATTGAGTGCCCTGAATGTTGCTAGACAGTTTCTAAGGGATTCTGAGTAGTTGTTTGCAGGTTGGTGTTCTGGGTGGTTGCCAGGAAGCAGCTAGGCAGTTTTTAAGGTGTTCTGAGTAGTTGTTTGCATGTTGCTAGGGTGTTCTGGGTGGTTGCCAGGATGTAGCTATGCAGTTTCTAAGGTATTCTGAATAGTTATTCACAGGTTTCTAGGGTGTTCTGGGTGATTGCCAGAATGTAGCTTGGCAGTTAAGGTCTTCTGAGTAATTCAAAGGTTGCTATTTAGGGTGTTATTAGTTGTTGTCAGGGTGTTGCTATGCAGTTTCTAAGGTGTTCTGAGTAGTAGTCGCACAGGTTGCTAGGGTGTTTAATGTTTATATGAGTTTAATAGTTGGTGTTGGAGGTGATGAGCACAAGTATTAGCAAACACAACTTATAAAGCTCAGAGGATGTTGTACAAATGGTCTGTATGGGATGAACATTCGTCTGTTTTTGCTGTCAAAACTAACATTGATGTCTTCCTGTCACATTCTTAATTAAGGACCTCAGTGGAAAGCTTGAATAACGAACAGCTCCGGTCTTAACGAGACCCAGTTTTGGCACCGACTCAACGGCTGCTATGACAACTCGCGGCCCTATAGGAGCGGACAACAGACAGTGAGCGGCATTAGAGCCTCTGCCCAAAGAACACAATAGATCACAACTTCATGGATCCCCCAATTTAGACTTCAACCCGCTTGTTTAAGGAGGAACGTTCGCTTCGGTCCTCCTTCCCGAATGGCATCGGATCCGGACCACCTTAATGTTCAGTCCCTGCCAGCGAGGCGAGCTTTGTTCAAACTGACAGGAATTGGCAGGCAGCCATTTTGTTCGCAAATTTGCATAAACGCCAAATGGTGTCTGTTTCCTGTAGGTCTTCTAGAATTCTCTTTAAGCAGAGCTGTGTGTGTGTGTGTGTGTGTGTGAGAGAGCTTCATCAGGACACACTCCTCCTCATCCCTGTTGTGAAGTCGATGAGTTTCACACTGATGCATATGCGTCGTGCCGTACCTTATTTTAGATGGATTATTCCATGACCCCATGAAACAAGCTAGGAGACGTGAAACTGTCCTGCATTTCATGCTTTTCCCATCATCTTTGTTAGGGAACGTCCCCAAAACCCGTCATTTCACCCTAAAATCAAAAGGAAATAAGAAGCTCTATTCTGCTGAATTCTGCTTTTTTTGAACTGTGACATTATTTTTATGACAATTAAGCACATTTTTTATTCAAATTGTGAATGATGATTATTTATTGTTCTTCCTTCAGTTTATGCTAAACTAAAATATTAAAATAAATGGTTACACTTTATTTGGGTAACACTTTATTTTACTGTGTCCCTGTTACATGTAGTTACTCTAATTACGAAATTGTTCATAATTACATGCAACTAACACTAATCCAACTCTAACTCTATACTACGTACGTGTAGTTTCTTAATATTAATCAATACTTAAATATAAAAATACAGTGTTACGTTGACACCTTAAAATAAACAGTTCCACTTTATTTTAAGGTGTCTTAGTTACAGTGTAATTATATATTTAAATACTGAGTAATTATAATTAACTAAATGTACTTATATAGAGTTAGGGTTTGGATTGGGGTTAGTTGAATTAGATTATGCATAATTTGTAACTGCATGCAACAAGGACATTGTAAAATAGTTTCACCAAATAAATTTGATAATTTATTTAATTAAATCTATTTATTACAATATTTTTGATCTTTGAAGTAATGGGATTCACACAAAAACCTTTTACAAATGTAAAATACGTAAAAGCATAACAAAAATGATAATATAAGAGTTTTAACGGTTTAATCTGCTCTGATAGTTGCGTTTTGTAACTATTAGTTGTCAAGTCTAGTCAATTATATATCACAATCTCAACTGTTTGTTTATCGCCCAGCTCTAATCTGCTAAATACAACTATACGGCATGAAGATTTTAATATGATATAATAATTAACATCATGATTTCTGCTTCTTTGAAACAATGTGTGCTATGAAAAGAGCTTTACAAATAAATTTGACTTGACTAGTTTACTGAAGATTATGTTTTAAAATCATTTAGTTATGCTGTCAAATGTTTGTTTAGGCCTAATTATTTATTGCAGATGTCAAAAGTGCAGAAAACGCATTGAACACAAACTCTCTCCGTTGCCACATCACATCAAAGCATCTAAAGTCGCACCAATAAACACTGTAAAAGTAGTTCAGAGGTCATAGGGGAAGATTATCAGTGAATAACCACTTAAATGTGAGTGTGTTCTTCACATAATTCATGAAATGACTACTTTTTATGGTGTGTTTTTGTTCATTTTTGTTGTTTTGAAAGTAATTTTGGTCACTTTCAGTACATCTTCCTACATCTTGCAAACAAATCTCGATTTTAGGGTGAAATGCGACATGGGCGTGACCAAACAACGTCTGAAGGTCCATCATTATTGGCTGAAAGAGACTCACGGAGAACACCGGGATCACCTAACCCTGCGTTCTCCATAATACTCGTCTCATTACTTTTAAATAACATCAGGCGCACAAATATTTAAACAAGCATCTGTGAGATGAGAGGAAATCATGCAAATATGAAAAGGCCCTGGAAATGAAGGATTGTGGGATGCGGGCGGCTGACATCTTGGCACGGTGAGCTGATCAATTAGTCTAATCACACCAGTGTCAGCGCTGAGGTTGCATTAATATTCAATTAATGGTCTGAATCCCTCCTAAAGCTTCTAGAGCCTTCTGGTGCGCAATCCGACACCCCGCGCTCCCATTGGCTGTCGAGTGTTTCATCGCTATGGAAATAGCAATCGTTGCGTCGCTATGGTTGGAATGTGTGCGGTGACTGCGGGTCTTTACTGACCTAAAACACGTTAAATAAAACCAAACGCGATTTTTAGACGAGAAGTTCGGCGTACCGAATAACCCAACACAACAAAAACTGTCTGTGTACAATGTTTTTTTTTTCCTCTGTCTCTCTCTCTCTCCCCCAGAGCGGTTTCTCCTGGAGCAGATGGATGTTGTTCAGGCGCTGTTTTGTGTGTGTGTGTGTGTGTGTGAGTGAGCGAGAGATTCCAGTATCCCGCTTTTCCAGGTCAGGGAGGATTTGGTTCTGCCTGGCTGCCTGGTTTGGGCTCTTATACTTGGCTTAATTAGTTAATGTTACTAATATGTTATTTGAGTGTTTGGGTATTGGGCCTTTGACCCTTTTTTTTTTTTGCAAAGCTAAATCATATTTGAGTATAAAAACCTTGTTTCAAACAAACTCATATATTTCTATTCAAATATGATTTCGCTTTGCAAAAAAGCGGTCATGCCCAATAACCCAAACACTCAAACAACATACTAGTAACATCAATTAATAGTACATATATAAACCATATCATAATTTTGGTTTTAAATAAAGATCATGATTCTCTCATGATTTGAATTAAGTGATCACTGAGAATGCGCTAGTAAATTTGACAAATAATTACAAAAAAATGGCAACTAACATCTAAAATCGAATTATTTATTGTATTTTTCTTGTAAAATGGTGATATTTACTTGCTACTTCGAAAAATAAACAGCTGGAGTAAAATAGTTTGCCAAGTTAATGTACGAAAGTAACTAAAAATGAAATATAAATTAAAACCTATATAGATAGACATTAAAAAAACTGAGAATGACAAAAATACAGCGAAATTACTCAATTATTCAAACTATTTATATGAAACTAAAAGATGTCATTGATACTATTTTTTTTTTTGTTACAAATAAAATGTGTGCTGCATAGTACATACAGTAGTATATAAACCAAATCACAATTTTGGTTTAAAATCTCCCACGATTTTAAACAGACAACTAAAGAAAAATATAGAATCCGGTTTGAGTGAATGATTCAATGACTCGCTCATAAATTCTTCGGAAAGGTGATTTACTCTATTTTGATCACTACCGTACACATCTCTGTTTATATCTGAACTATAATATTTTATTCCAGTGCTTCTGTGATCATATGAATGATTTTAAGACAGAAATAATGAAACTGTGGTTGAAAAGGCTGTTTGTAAAGCTGTTTCATATCTACACATGACACCGGCTCTCTCAGGATCAGAACACAGATCTGAATGTTCGTTTTTATCAAAATTAGTATTGAAGTATCCCATACTGGAATAAAAAAAAACTGCTAAAAACCACAAGCATGTTTTCATATGCTAGTATGAAGACATGCATTTAAATGAGGATGTATGACAGATGTATCATATTATATCATAAAGCTAATTATGACTTCAGACTAAGCATTTTTACAATTTACAGATCTTTTTTTTTCCTTCTCAAATGAGGACGTCCCCAGATTTACCATAAAAAATAAATGCATTTATCGTGCCTCTCTTTGTCTGTGTTCGTGTGCATGTGAATGTTTGTCAGATCTGTGCCGTTCAACCTCTGGCCTTCGGAGAACTTCACCATCTGTTGTGCTGCTAAAACTAGAGCGCGTTCTGTACACCAACTCCTCGTTCACACCAAACATCATCTCCTCTTCTGTAATCTACAGCTTTACTCTCTTACTCTCTGTCTTTTAGCTCCTGTATCCACAAGCTCGGGATAAATCAGCTTCAGAAACCTGAAACGTCGTGTTTAAGAAGTGCCACGGCTTTCAAAAGCAGGAACGCGGATGAAAGATTTATGAAGTGTTGGACGCAATTAAACGAGCTGATGCTCAATTCTCGTCTCCGTTTCACCTGTGGCCCACCAGACGGCAGAACCCGTGTGTGAGCACAGGTTGAGCCCAGACAGCACCAGGTAGTGTGTGTGTGTGTGTGTGTGTGTGTGTGTGCAGACGGGTCCCACAGGGTGAGCTACTACAGCTGTAGACAGACACCGAATTTGCTGCATCTGCTGTCCTGACATCTGCAGACTGGGCCGAAGACGTGTGTGTGTGTCTGTGTGTGTACAGTCATTCTGCTGAAGTCAGAGACCTGACTTCAGTGGAACAACAATGCAAAGTAATATTATTAGGGGAAAAAATAAATGACGATAATATAATCATTTAATAATAAAAACAAAAATAACAATGAATGAATGATGTATTTATATAGCGCTTTCATATTTACTACTGTACAAACAAAATCCACTTGGGTGATGCGACGATAACTCACCCCTTACAAAAAATAATGTATGCATAGATGTTTGTATTTATACATATTTAATAATAAAGCAAAAAAAATATGCATGCATTTAGAACATGTTTCATGCCTGTGTACGCATCTAATTGCGCATGTAAATGAAATCTGAAAAAAAAATTGTTTAATAGTTTTGTAATTATTATTATTTATAATATTATAATATATGATAAAACATGAAATAATAATATAATAAATAAAAAATATATATATATATTCATGCATACACAGACACAAAAAACATTTACAGAGGTTTTTTGATACACATGTACAGATAATATGCATATTTTAAATGTATATATTTATAAATAAATATATATAATATTACACCAAATAATAATACATCATTTAATTTGTTTAGTGTCAAATATGGTTATCGTTAAAGAGTCATCAGATCTACATTGATCTCAAATGAGTTTCATACTGTACGTTTTAGAAAAGTGTCAGTGAAGGGTAGGAGGTGGTGTGTGTGTGAGAGAGTGAGTATGTGAGCGTTTGGTGTGTGTTAGCATGTGAGTGTGTGTTTGTGAATGTGCGTGTCTGTGTGTGTTTGTGTGTGAGAGAGAGAGAGAATGTGTGTGAGAGAGTTTGTGTGTGAGAATGTAAGTGTGTATGTAAGCATGTGTATTGTTAGTTTGTGTGTGAGAGAGTGTGTGGGTGCACGCCAGTGTATGTATGTGAGCGTGTGTGCGCGTGAGTGTGTGTGTGAGAGAGAGATAATGTGTGAGAGAGATTTTTTTTGCGTGTGTGTGTGTGTGAGAGAGTGAGTTTGTGTGAGTGTGTGCGTTTGTGCGCATGTGAGTGTGTATGTGAGCGCGAGTGTGTGAGGGTGTGTATGCATGCACGCGTGTGTGTGTGTGTGTAGTGTGGTTCAGAGGTTTGAGCAGCTGTGCTCTGGCAGGAGTGTGTTTGGGGTGTTCAGGGGTCCAGGTGCCTCGTCTCTGGCGTCGCCTGCAGTGCTGCCGTCGGGCTGAGAGGTAATCAGGCAGCAAAGCACTTCTGACGGACCGCACACAAAATACACACACAAAACTACTCAGCACACTACTAATTTCATTTGGCCCGCAGGAAAACCTGCGAGAGAGACAGATACAGAGAGAGAGACCGATCGAGATGCTGTGATGAAGTCGTTTTAGACATTCCACATAATGGATCTCTCATCCAAAAACGATGTCAGTCAAATGAACATTTCAGTTGAACATAACATACAGTGTGTTTGTGTGTGTGAAATGCTGTCAGCCCTGTGAATGATGAAATAAACCTGCTTGTATTTGGATTTGTCCAGTTGTCATCCGTACAGGGAAAAACACGAGCAGATCTCCAGTTCCAGAGAGACGCTTAATGTCTCGACATCTGGGAAAACCGCACCAGTCCATCAGTGCGCATGAAAACATCATTTATTCATTCTTTATGCATTATTTACATCTATTGTCAGTATTTTAATTAACACCAGCATTTTGTGTTGGTAAGTCAATCTTATGTTCTTTTTCATACTCATATTCGTCATATTCTTTTGTGTGTAAATCCAGGTTGGAGACCTGATCCTTTCCCTATAAATCCAACAAAGGACGTGAGGGGAACAAAATGTATGTATTTTTTTCTTTCCTTAAATTTATTTATTATTCTATCTTTATATATAAAATAAAATGATTTTAATTAAATGATATCAAATATGTAATGTCAATTTCATATGTATGTTTTTTTTTCTTTCTTACATTTTTGTCATATTTTTGGATTTCCTTTGCAAATAAATGCTGTTCTTTTGAACTTTATTCATCAAAGAATTCTTAAAATATAAAATGCATCAGTTTCCACAAAAGTATGAACTGTTTTCAACAGTAATAATAATAAGTTTCTTAAGCATCAAATCAGGAAGAAACACAGTATATAATATATTTACATTGAAAATAATTATTTTGAATCTTAATAATATTTTACAATTTCTACTGTATTTGTTTGCATTTTTTGGGGGGGTATCACATATTTTTATATTTTGTTTAAATTATCCAAGTATTGTAGAGCCAAAAGACAAAATGGTTTAATTCCATCCAGGTAAAAATATTCTCTTTCTCAGATAGAATTTACTGGTTGCGTTTTACTCTTTCCAATATCTATACTAATAGATCTTCTTGAATGCATGTCATTCGTCACAGACACACTTTCGCACACTGGTGTAATGCGTGTGTGTGATGCTGTTCAGGCTGTCTGCACCTGTTCGCTATAATGCTGAGGATCCAGCAGGTGTGTGTTACTCCTGAACAGGTCATTAATTTTCATATTTACTGACCTGAGCTTCGTTACCTGCTCATTTCATTGCCTTTTTGATTCCTATTGTTTCTTTGAAAGCAATTACAGAACAATAGTATGTGTAATTAAAGCATAATCAAGTAATGTGAGGCCACGGCTTCACTCAGAGACAATTAAAACACACTCTCGCACACATGCATCGCTCTGTCTTTCTCAGGTGCGCACCAAACAGGAGTTCAGGTACAGACGAGCACCTGTAGTGTTCATTAATAGTGAGTGAGTGAGCGAGAGAGCGAGAGTGTATGTGAGAATAAGTGTGCTTGAAAGTGAGTGAGGGATTGTGCGTGTGAGAGTGCGTGCGTGAGTGAGCGTGAGAGGGAGTGTGTTTGCGTGAGAGTGAGGGAGTGCGTGTGAGTGAGTGTTTGCGTGAGAGTTGAGAGTGTGGGTGAGAGTGAGTGAGTATGTGTGTGAGTGAGCGTGCATGTGAATGAGTGTGCATGAGAGTGTGTGTGTGTGAGAGTGTTTGTGAGTGAGTGGGCGTGAGAGTGAGTGTGTGCGCGTGAGAGTGAGTGTGTGTGCGTGAGAGTGAGTGTGTGCGCGTGAGAGTGAGTGTGCGCGTGAAAGTGAGTGTGTGCGTGAGAGTGAGTGCGTGTGAGAGTGAGTGTGTGTGAGAGTGAATGTGTGCGCGTGAGAGTGAGTGTGTGCCCGTGAAAGAGTGCGTGCGTGAGAGTGAGTGAGTGTGTGCGCGTGAAAGAGTGCGTGCGTGAGAGTGAGTGAGTGTGTGCGCGTGAGAGTGAGTGCGCTTGAGAGTGAATGTGTGCGTGTGTGAGAGTGAGTGCGCGTGAGAGTGAGTGAGTGAGAGTGAGTGAGTGTGCGTGAGAGTGAGTGAGAGAGAGTGTGTGTGCGTGAGAGTGTTTGTGAGTGAGTGGGCGTGAGAGTGTGTGTGGGTGAGAGTGAGTGAGTGTGCATGAGAGTGAGTGAGTGTGCGTGAGTGTTTGTGAGTGAGTGGGCGTGAGAGTGAGTGAGTGTGCGTGAGAGTGAGTGAAAGAGAGTGTGTGTGCATGAGAGTGTTTGTGAGTGAGTGGGCGTGAGAGTGTGTGTGGGTGAGAGTGAGTGAATGTGTGCCCGTGAAAGTGAGTGTGAGTGTGTGAGTGAGCGTGTGTGAGAGTGTGTGTGCGTGAGAGTGAGTGAAAGTGAGTGGGAGTGAGTGCACGTGAAAATGAGCAGACGAGCACCTGTAGTGTTCATTAATAATGAGTGAGTAAGTGAGTCAGAGAGCGAGAGTGTATGTGAGAATGAGTGTGCTTGAAAGTGAATGAGTGAGGGATTGTGTGTGTGAGAATGCGTGCGTGAGTGAGCGTGAGAGGGAGTGTGTTTGCGTGAGAGTGAGTGAGTCAGTGTGCGTGTGAGTGAGCGTGCATGTGAATGAGCGTGCATGAGAGTGTGTGTGCGTGAGAGTGAGTGAATGTGCGTGAAAGTGAGTGTGTGCGCGTGAGAGAGTGTGTGCGTGAGAGTGTGTGCGCGTGAGAGTGAGTGAGTGCGCATGAGAGTGAGAATGCGTGAGTGGGAGTGAGTGCACGTGAGAGTGAGAGAGTGCACGTGAGAGTGAGTGCATGTGAGTGTGTGCATGAAAGTGAGTGTGTGCGCGTGGGAGTGAGTGCGCATGAGAGTGAGTGCACGTGAGAGTGAGTGGGAGTGAGAGTGAATGTGTGCACGTGAGTGGGAGTGAGAGTGTGTGTGAGAGAGAGTGAGTGAGCGTGTGTGAGAGTGAGTGCGTGTGAGAGTGAGTGCATGTGAGAGTGAATGTGTGCTCGTGAGAGTAAGCGTGTGTGAGAGTGAGTGAGTGTGCGTGAGATTGAGTGTGCGTGAGATTGAACGTGCGTGAGATTGAATGTGTGCGTGTGAGAGTGAGAGGGAGTGTGCATGAGATTGAGTGTGCATGAGTGTGTGTGCGTGTGAGAGTGTGCGTGTGAGTGAGTGTTTGCGTGAGAGTTGAGAGTGTGGGTGAGAGTGTGTGTGCGTGAGAGTCTGTGCGTGAGAGTCTGTGCGTGAGAGTGTTTGTGCGTTAGAGTGTGAGTGAGTGGGAGTGTGCGTGCGTGGGAGTGTGCGTGTATGAGAGTGCATGGGAGTGCGTGAGAGTGAGTGAGTGTGTGTGCGTGAGAGTGTGTGCGTGGGAGTGAGTGTGCATGAGAGAGAGTGAGTGTGTGTGCGTGGGAGTGAGTAAGTGAGTGTGCGTCAGATTGTGAGTGCGTGGGAGTGTGTGAGAGTGTGTGTGTGCGTGAGAGTGTGAGAGTGTGTGTGCATCAGAGTGTGTTTGTGTGTGTGTGTGAGAGTGAGTTTGTGTGAGTGTGAGTGAGTGGGAGTGTGCGTGCGTGGGAGTGTGTGAGAGTGTGTGTGTGCATCAGAGTGTGTTTGTGTGTGTGTGTGTGAGAGTGAGTTTGTGTGAGTGTGTGTGCGTGTGAGAGTGTGCGTGTGAGTGAGTGTTTGCGTGAGAGTTGAGAGTGTGGGTGAGAGTGTGTGTGCGTGAGAGTCTGTGCGTGAGAGTGTTTGTGCGTGAGAGTGTTTGTGCGTTAGAGTGTGAGTGAGTGGGAGTGTGCGTGCGTGGGAGTGTGCGTGTATGAGAGTGCATGGGAGTGCGTGAGAGTGAGTGAGTGAGTGTGTGTGCGTGAGAGTGTGTGCGTGGGAGTGAGTGTGCATGAGAGAGAGTGAGTGTGTGTGCGTGAGAGTGTGTGCGTGGGAGTGAGTGTGCATGAGAGAGAGTGAGTGTGTGTGCGTGAGTGTGTGTGCGTGGGAGTGAGTGTGCATGAGAGAGAGAGAGTGAGTGTGTGTGCGTGAGAGTGTGTGCGTGGGAGTGAGTAAGTGAGTGTGCGTCAGATTGTGAGTGCGTGGGAGTGTGTGAGAGTGTGTGTGTGCGTGAGAGTGTGAGAGTGTGTGTGCATCAGAGTGTGTTTGTGTGTGTGTGTGAGAGTGAGTTTGTGTGAGTGTTTGTGAGTGAGTGGGAGTGTGCGTGTATGAGAGTGCATGGGAGTGCGTGAGAGTGAGTGAGTGAGTGTGTGTGCGTGAGAGTGTGTGCGTGGGAGTGAGTGTGCATGAGAGAGAGTGAGTGTGTGTGCGTGAGAGTGTGTGCGTGGGAGTGAGTAAGTGAGTGTGCGTCAGATTGTGAGTGCGTGGGAGCGTGTGAGAGTGTGTGTGTGCGTGACAGTGTGAGAGTGTGTGTGCATCAGAGTGTGTTTGTGTGTGTGTGTGAGAGTGAGTTTGCGTGAGTGTTTGTCTGTGTGTGTGTGTGTGTGTGTGAGAGAGAGAGTGTGTGTGTATGAGTGTGGGTAATATGAATTAGAAAACCCCACCCACACATACTCACAAGTGTTGAGATCTGAATCACAATGAGCTTAAAATGGCTGTAAATCTGTGAGTAATGAATGATCCGAACAGAAGGTGTCTATTAGTAAAAAAGCCAAACAGTTAGTAGTGACAAATAATACGATAGTTACTAATTATTGTATTGTTGTTTTGTTTTTGCATTTTGCAAATCACTGCAATAGTTTTTCTCCTCTGGAAATCCCCAGTATTGTCAAGTTTCCTGATCATTCCTCGGTTTTCTGTCATCATGGGAACACTAGTATTCTGTATATAATTATAAACATTTAAAAATATCATATTATTGGTTGTGTATTATTGATGTAGTGATGCTTTTTCCCAGAAATGACATCAAATTCCATGTTTAATTTGCCAAATCTCCATAAGGCAATGCTGTAGATACACTATAAGCTCAAACACTGACAAGGACTTTCTCATTTCAACAATATTATTTTGATTATTCTCTTATTGTGTGTTCATATATAACCCAATCTTTCTCTTCTCTCCTTTCCAAAAATGTGAAATCAGGATCATGATTTGTCATTTTTTCGGTAAACATCCAGCTTGAAGCCTTGTTTACCGCCATCATCCTTCCATCTGTGTGTTTCTCGTTCGCTCCGCTCTTTATTAATAAGTGTGTGGCCACTTCGGTCCAAACTTCATTTCCTGCGTTCGTCTGATTGCGTGAATAATTTCGCGAGTAATTAGAAGTGACGTCATCGCTGCCACTTACAGAGATGCTTTACACAGACTCGCGTTAGTCAGAGGATCAAAAACAACCTTGTCCTGATATATCAATCATCTCGCTCTAATTAGTGGATGGATTTGGTATCTTGTAACTGTTATTAGTGTATTGTGTGTCTTCTGTTGAAGCCAATTGAGCTGTTCCTTTCTGCTCAGATGCAGACGCTGTTAAGAGGCGATCGAGCGCTTTATCAGATGAGTCCTAATTATCAGACCGCAAATACACTTCAAAGAGACACTACACACACAAATCGTGTGTCCACTAAAACACATGGAAGTCAAAGGAGCAAGAAACATGCCGCTTTTCCTTTTGGCAAAGCACTTGGATAATAATAGCATCACACTAATATCAAGTTATAATCTGAAAACAACATTACACACACTAAAGAAACAAAAAGGCATAATATGACCCCTTTAATAGGCTTAATAAATTAGTAAATGTCTAATTAATATGAACTAAGATTAATAAATGCTGCAAAAGTATTGATTAACTAATGTTAACAATTGTAACATTATTGGAAGTATTCCTGGTCTGTCTTTGTTTTCGACAAATAAATTAACCACATACACATACAGGTTTGGAACAACATGAGGGAAACTAAACTAAATAAATGAGTGCCACTGGTTTCTTAATGTGTTTTCACTAAGAAGTGTAATAAGAAGCAGATTATATTCACTATAGTATCTCTCTGATGGAGAATTATTATATTTTGTGGGGAAAAGCAGCGAGAAACGCACTGTGACAGATCATATGATCTCCTCTCACTTTCAAACACCTGCGAATGAGTGTGTGTGAGAGTTCTTTAGCGTAGCGTTTAGCCTGAATCTGACAGGGTGCTAAGAGCGTCTGTTTTTACCTCCAGCGAAACACACAGAGAGAGAGATGTGGAAGTGAAGATGGCAGCCGTGCAGTTTTGGCAGCGCTAGCAGATCTTAGTGCTAAATTGTAGCGGTGACGTGACGCTGTGTGATGTGTGAGTTTACGATGCCGCAAATCAACGGCCGCGGAGAAACATGCATCCGGGCTTCAGCTGTACAGCATCCCAGCCTTTACTCTAGAACTGTGGAAATAGTTTTATTTTTTTTTAAAGTTTTAGTTTTGGTTTTGGTTTTGGTTTAGTTTAGTTTATATATGCTACTGTTAACCGCAGCATTATTTAAATCAGTTCTTCATGCTATTTTTTTTTTTTTTTTTTTACATAAAGCATCACCAAGGTCATGGGTTTCGATTCCCTGAGAATGCATGAAATAATAAAAAAAAAATTACACCTTAAATAAAATGTCCCACATTAGATGAAACTATTAGCCAAATATGTAAATTTAAAGATATACCCACCCCTTTATGTCACATAAAACAAAATCTGATTGGTCACATTACAATGAGTCAAACAACCTCCTCCTGTCACTTAAAGCCTAGTTCACACTTCATAATTTAAAAAGTCGGGCTGAAATGTGCGGTTCACACTACATGACTAGCTCTCAGTGAAATCTGGAGTGTTCAAGTTGTTTAGC
>NW_024121688.1:4452248-4523620 GCF_016745375.1 Pimephales promelas | reverse complement strand
GTTGATCTGTTATCAATGTAACAAACTGATCGTTGTACAGCCAAGTTACAAATTAAATAAGAACGTCTATTCTAATTTCCTTTTCCTTTTTAAGATGGTTGAAAACAGAGTTCATGGAACATACTGCAAGTTCAAAATCTCCTTCCGTGTATTTCACACAAAACATACACACAAACAATAATACACCACAACAATATAAAGCCCGTTGTATGAGAGTAAGTGTGTGTGCATAAGTCCAAAGGCAATGTCTATAGTCCCGCGTGTGTGTGTGTGTGAGTGTGTGTTAAGATCAGCCTCACCAGAAGGAATGTCAACACCGTGAGCGTGATCAAAAGCGGGGATGACAGGCTTAAGTCCTCGAAAAGTAATCCTGGCAACGAGCCAATAGAAGTTCTCCACTGAGGAACGGCGAGTCGGCGCTTCTAAGACCATCGAACCCGGAAAAATCCACATAAACACCGGCCGGTTTTGTGAATGAGAATACGCTTCTCTCGAACATTAGTTTTCCGGTTCCTTTTATGGCAAACTAAAAGTCTTTTCCTGTTTACCTGTGACCAACGCCCACGTGACAAACGTCATCACATGTTCAAGCGCGCACAGAAATTGGGATGCAAATACAGTACAATAGCAAGGCATTCAGAGTAAAGAGTAAAGTAGAAAAAGTTAGGAAATTCCCGTGACTAAACATTAAATAATAGTCACTAACCATATCTAACTTTCCTCCTATGTGGCCACGCTACATAGATCCCCCCCCAGCCTTCGGCATAGGTGGAGATTGTCCGTACCAGCGCTTTAGATTAACCACATTTATAACATCTGTTTTAAGTGGACTGCCCAACTCACTGTGTAATTTATTGGCCCCATCCTTTTTAAAATCTCAGCTGGACCCTCCCACTTGGGCGCTAGCTTGGCAGCGAATTTAGTGGCGGCAAACGAGAGAGGGTGAGTCCTAATCCAGACTAGATCTCCCGGCTTGAATTGCGCATCCTTCCGTCGGGCATTATAATATCTAGCTTGTCTGGTTTGTTGTACCCCAACTCGGAGTTTTACCTCCTCTGCCATCTTGTTTTGACGTTCGACTAGAGTATAGGAAACTTGGTCAGGCGTGGGGGGTCTAAGGATCAACCTCTCCAGAGGTCCATTAAGCTGACGCCCCAACATCAACTCCGCCGGAGCTCTACCGGTGGTCTCTTGGTGAGCTGTATTGATGGCGAACCTTAGCTCCGGTAACCACTGATCCCACGTCTGATGATATTGTCCTACATAGGACGCAATCATGGTCTTTACTGTCCGGTTGACTCTTTCAGTCAGGTTAGTTTGCGGATGATAGCTGGTAGTGAGTTTCTGGATGCTTCCCCAAGACCGACATAGTTCCGCTAGCACCTTGGATGTAAATTGTGCTCCTCGGTCTGACACCAGGTATTTAGGCACCCCCCATCGGGTAAATATTTCTTCTCTGAGTATTTTAACTACTTTCAGCGTCTTGCTATCTCGCAGGGGGAACAACTCCACCCACTTTGTGAAATAGTCAACAATCACTAGCAGGTATGCGTTTCGTTTCTTACTCAGAGGAAAT
Organism: Pimephales promelas; assembly: GCF_016745375.1. The sequence goes on along the minus strand of NW_024121688.1, from coordinate 4,522,044 downwards.
GGACCCATGAAATCCATCCCCAAAGTGTGTCCTGGTTCATTAACCTGGGTATGCTGTAGGAAGCCACTTGGTCTTGTATTTTCATGTTTATATTTTTGACATATTTCACATCCTTTGACATACTGCCAAACATCCTTACGGACCGACGACCACCACGCTACTTCTAATAGTCGCAGCAAGGTTTTTAGTCGGCCTAGATGTCCTCCCAGCGGGTTATCATGGAAGTAATGTAAGAAACCTGGTATCAGCTCCTGCGGCACAACCAACTGGAACCGCTCTCCATCATTCTTGATTGGGATGCGCCGATATACCACCCCCTGGTGTTCTACGAAGGTAATCCTTTGATCTTGCCTCTTACTATTCTGGGGATTCCCCAGCAGGAGAGCAATATTACTGTCTCGGCTTTGGGCCTGCGAGATTTCTCCTAGAGTGTGAGGTATGTCGGATACATATCTGGGAGGGGTTATAGTCATACAGTGTGCACTGTCTCTTTCCAACGGCCCATAAGCTCGAGACAAGGCATCTGGTCCCAAATTAAGACATCCTTTCCGATGATGCACTTGGAATGTAAATTGCTGCAATCTCAGAGTCCATCGAGTTAACCGGGAAGATGTCTTTGGACAATTAAAGGCCCACGTTAAAGCAGCATGATCACTGTAAATGTCAAATGGCCTTCCTTCCAGGTAATGTCTCCATTTTTCCACTGCCCAGACCACCGCTAGACACTCTTTTTCCGAGGTAGAATAGTTTACCTCTGGTCCTCTCAAGGTTCTTGAGGCATAGGCTATTACTCTCTCCCCTTCAGAGGTAAGCTGGGAGAGAATAGCTCCTAGGCCCACATCGCTGGCGTCCGTGTGAACCTGGAATGGTAGATTGAGGTCCGGCTGCATTAGGACAGGTGGGTCTTGCAATTTCCGTTTGATAGTCTGCAGACTGGTTTGGCATTCTGGAGTCCAGTCCCATTTTACTCCTTTCTTCTTTAGATGGTTCAGGGGCGCAGTGATGTCAGCGAAGTGTGGAATGAATTTGTGATACCATCCAGCTAATCCCAAGAAGCGTTGGAGGGCTTTAAGATCTTTGGGCGTGGGATAATCTGACACCGCCAGGGTCTTTTCAGGATCCACTTCCACCCCTTTCTCCGACACGATGTGTCCCAGGAATTTTAACTGTCGTTTAAAGAAGTGGCACTTCTTCATGTTGAGAGTAAGTGAAGCCTGATGAAGTCTGTGTAGAATGGCATTCAGGTGTTGTACATGCTCTTTTATTGTCCGGGAATATATTATAATGTCATCAATATATACAAAGCAAAACTGCCCTCTCAATTCTCCTAAGACTTTTTCCATCAGCCTCTGGAAAGTGGCTGCAGCATTTCTGAGTCCATAAGGCATAGAACGAAATTGGAACAGCCCCTGGGTGGTGATAAAGGCTGTTTTATTCTTACTTTCCTCCTCCATTTCCACTTGCCAGTATCCTGATTGCAAATCCAATGTTGTGAACCATGAGGCGCCTTCCATGGATTCAAGGATGTCATGAATGAGAGGCATCGGATATGCGTCAGGTATGGTCTTACTATTCAACTTCCTATAGTCGATGCAGAACCTGTAGGACCCATCCGGTTTAGGGACCAGGACTACGGGAGACGACCATGGGGAGCAGGAGGGCTCGATAATGTGGTCTCTTAGCATCAGACTGACTTGCTCATCAATTATTTTTTTTTTCAAAGGCGACACTCTGTATGCCCGAGATCTAACAGGCAGCTCATCACATAGTATGATCTTGTGTTGTTCTACCGATGTTTTCCCGAGCAGCTGGGAAGTGGTGTGAGGCCAGGTCTCAATCAGCTTCAGTAACTCTTCCTGATTGTCGGAGTCCCATCTAGGAGTAACTTCCACATCAGGCGAAGCGAGAGAGAGATGTCCTGTAGAAGGCAAGGCATAGTAAAGACTCACGGTCGCAGAAGTGGGTTTTCTCTCTCCTACTGGTATCGTAACACCTCCAGGATTTATGGTAGTCGTTATAAAAGAATGATACATATACCCCTTGCCCACTTTCAGACCATATCTCCCTTGGCCTACATCCACTACAGCTTCAGTGGCTCTGAGGAAATCCAAGCCTGCTATCAGGGGAAATGCCAAATGAGCATCCTTCATGATATATGTATCCACCCCACATACTTTCTCATGCCAATTGTAACAGATGGTTTTCTTATTGAATGCTTGATGTATCTTCCCGTCTGCCATAATGAACTGCTGAAGAGGTACCAGAGGGTTAGCACTTGGTTCACCCCCTAACTGTTTCCACAGACTTTCTTGCATTAGGGTGTAAGTGCTCCCAGTATCTAGTACAGCCTTCACCTCTTTCCCTTTTATTGTTACCGGGACTACTAACAGGGAACTTATAGGGTGTGGTTGCGCAATGGATAATCCTGCTAGACTTTTAGAGTTATTCCGTTCACTTGGTCTTTTATTGGCCTTTTCCTTCCCATTCTGACAATCCACCTTCTGCCAGTAATCCTTAACTCCCATGCAGTCTTTTTCCACCATTGAACCCACTTTTACCAGTTGTTCCACTGTCTTCACCGTTCCCCTCAAACAGCCTGCCACCCTGGGATTCGTGTTGTTAAGGATGCGGCTCACCATCTCTTCTTCAGCCATATCAGGTTTCCACTTAAGACAGAGGGCTCTGTAATCATAAGCGAAATCTCTTAGGCGTTGACGCGGCAGCTGCACCAGAGACCGCAGCTTATCCTCCACCTCAGCGAGGTAATCATCTGGAAGAAACGCATCCATAAATGCCTCTTTGAACGATTGCCAATCAGTCACCTTGTTCCTCTCAGCCTTCCACCAACTCAGGGCAGGTCCTTTAAGAACCGTGCTCAGGGTGCCGACCAGTTCCACACTTGGAAGGGGTCTGATGTTAAGATAGTTCTCACACTGTTCAATAAAGTTGAGCACTTCCGAAGTCTCAGAAGACTCTCCAAACGTCGGAAACTCCAACCGAATTGGGGGCCGGCCACTGAAAGATGAGACACTGGGCACCACTGGAGGGGTAGGCACATTAGATACAGGATTATTTACAGAGGTTACATCATAAGTAGCATTGCCTGTCTGGGCAGTGGGAAAGTTAACACTAGATGTAAACGTGGTCTTTCTATAATCATGAATCGAAGATATGGGAGTAGTTGGTGAATAGGGCTGTAATCTAGACAGATAAGAAGGTGTACTGGAAATTCGCAGCTTTTTCAATTGATTCTCCCATTTTGCATCTCTTCTGAGAAAACAATCAAACACCGCTCTCTCCAACTTTTCCTGTGATTTGCGGAAAAATTCTTCCAAATCTGCCAAGCCAGCGTCCACTGCCTCACGAAAACTAGTTTCTCTATTAATCGAACTGTCCACTGCCTGCTTACAATCATTTTCATTTGTTTGTACTCTAGCACTAAGAGCCAATAAATCCACTTTAAGTTTATCAACTTCAGTTTGCATTGTTTGTAACACATTCACATTCAATACACTGCTTTCCTCATCATCATCATCCTCATCATCAGATTTTTCCTCATCATCAGAAATATACAATGAGCTAAGCATAGATGTTATTTCACCGGTAGGATTACGTCTAGTTACAAACGGACCAGCAGTGAAATCTGCAGCTGTTACACCCAAACTCATTCTTGAGTCTGGAGCACCAGCATCAGAGTTATTGGTATTTACAACTTGTATATTTTCATTAGCATTTCCATTCGGAGATTTCATTCCATCATTTACATTTATCTCTTCATCCATAACCAGGAACAACAAAGAAACAATTTCACAAAAAAAAAACAGAACGTCCCCGTACGGGCCACCACTATGTAACAAACTGATCGTTGTACAGCCAAGTTACAAATTAAATAAGAACGTCTATTCTAATTTCCTTTTCCTTTTTAAGATGGTTGAAAACAGAGTTCATGGAACATACTGCAAGTTCAAAATCTCCTTCCGTGTATTTCACACAAAACATACACACAAACAATAATACACCACAACAATATAAAGCCCGTTGTATGAGAGTAAGTGTGTGTGCATAAGTCCAAAGGCAATGTCTATAGTCCCGCGTGTGTGTGTGTGTGAGTGTGTGTTAAGATCAGCCTCACCAGAAGGAATGTCAACACCGTGAGCGTGATCAAAAGCGGGGATGACAGGCTTAAGTCCTCGAAAAGTAATCCTGGCAACGAGCCAATAGAAGTTCTCCACTGAGGAACGGCGAGTCGGCGCTTCTAAGACCATCGAACCCGGAAAAATCCACATAAACACCGGCCGGTTTTGTGAATGAGAATACGCTTCTCTCGAACATTAGTTTTCCGGTTCCTTTTATGGCAAACTAAAAGTCTTTTCCTGTTTACCTGTGACCAACGCCCACGTGACAAACGTCATCACATGTTCAAGCGCGCACAGAAATTGGGATGCAAATACAGTACAATAACAAGGCATTCAGAGTAAAGAGTAAAGTAGAAAAAGTTAGGAAATTCCCGTGACTAAACATTAAATAATAGTCACTAACCATATCTGAACTTTCCTCCTATGTGGCCACGCTACAATCAGATCTCAGTGACTGTCATTTAGAGTTATCGAGTGTGTAAATATGATATATAGTGTTAATCTGTTATCAGATCTCAGTGACTGTCATTTAGAGTTAATTGTGTAAATATGATATATAGTGTTAATTTGTTATCAGATCTCAGTGACTGTCATTTAGAGTTATCGAGTGTGTAAATATGATATATAGTGTTAATCTGTTATCAGATCTCAGTGACTGTCATTTAGAGTTATCGAGTGTGTAAATATGATATATAGTGTTGATCTGTTATCAGATCTCAGTGACTCGAGTTCTCGAGTGTGCAAATATGATGTAAAATGTTGATCTTATGACTGTTGACCCTTCTGTGTGTGTTTGCAGCTTCTCATCACAATCTCCTTCAATCAACCCGTCAAACTCTTCTCCCTGAAACTGCTGTCTGCTGAACTCGGTAAGACACCAGCTCTCGTTGTTTGACATTAAAAGATCGCGATCTCAATTCAAACACAGGGTTCCCACAGGTCCTCCAAACCCTTGATAATTTGTTTATCTGAAAAAAAAAAAAATTCAAGGCCCCAATTTTTTTGTAAATAAACATGGATGGATACAAGTCCTTGAAAGTGTTTTCTGAAAAAAGTTTTCTGAAAACAACTCCGTATTTTTTTACCTCCGGTCCACTAATGTGTTATTTAACACTTCGTGGCCTATGCGCACTAGCTTGCTTGATTTACATTATTTATGTGCATTTATGCATTACGTTAAAGGGACGGTACCCAAAAATGATAATTCTGTCTGTAATTACTCTCCCTCATGTTCCTCTTAAGACTTTCGTCCATCTTCGAGACACAAATGAAGATATTTTTGATTAAATCTGAGAGCTGTCTCACTCCTCCATAGGCTTCTAAGGGATTGAAACTTGCCAGTCCAGTAAAGTCAGTAAAGACATTGTTTAAATCTGAGTGACTTAATCATATGTTTATCAAGCGACTTTATGTTTATGACATAAGTTTATGTCCTGCTGTATTGTCTCTTCGTGTGTTTTCAGCTCAAGCTCCGAAGAGTGTGAAGATCTTCATTAATCTTCCTCGTTCCATGGGTTTCGATGACGCGGAGAGAAGTGAAGCCACGCAGGTGCTGGATCTGTCCGAGGAAGACTACAAAGATGACGGACTCATCCCGCTCCGATACGTCAAGTTTCAGAACGTCAACAGTGTGACTGTATGTGCAAGTACACACACAGCTGATTCAAACCATATTGCAGATTTTTCTTAAAATACAAATTGGATATAAAAAAAACTACATCACATAAATAGAAATGTATACAAATAATAAGATTATCAAATAAAAAATAAATAACTACAAGATTTCAGTTCAGCATATTAAAATACTTTTAGCATTGATTCCTCAGTGCATAAATTCCCCATCCATAAAATCCAAACATTATTTTTGCCACTTTAAAAAAAAAAAAGTCATCTGTTCATCTTATTTAAGGGATGGTTCACCTCAAAACTAACATTTACATTGATCTAAACCTGTATGTGTTTCTTTCTTCTGTTGAATACAAAAGATATTATGAAGAATGTCAGTAACCAAAGAGTTGCTGGTTCCCATTGACTTCCATAGTATGAAAGAAATTCCCATTGACTTCCATAGTATGAAAAAAATAGTTGCTGGTTCCCATTGACTTCCATAGAATGAAAGAAATTCCCATTGACTAAGATAGTATTAAAAAAATAGTTGCTGGTTCCCATTAACATCCATTGTATGAAAGAAATTCCCATTGACTTCCATAGTATGAAAAAAAAATAGTTGCTGGGTCCCATTGACTTCCATAGTATGAAAAAAATAGTTGCTGGTTCCCATTGACTTCCATAGTATGAAAAAAAATAGTTCCTGGTTCTCATTGACTTCCATAGTATGAAAAAAATAATTGCTGGTTCCCATTAACTTCCATAGTATGAAAAGAAAATAGTTGTTGGTTCCCATTGACTTCCATAGTATTAAAAAAAATAGTTGCTGGTTTCCCATTGACTTCCATAGTATGATAGAAATTCCCATTTACTTCCATAGTATGAAAAAAATAGTTGCTGGTTCCCATTAACTTCCATAGTATGGAAACAAAATAGTTGTTGGTTTCCATTGACTTCCATAGTATTAAAAAATAGTTGCTGGTTTCCCATTGACTTCCATAGTATGATAGAAATTCCCATTGACTTCCATAGTATTAAAAAATGTTGCTGGTTCCCATTGACTTCAATAGTATTAAAAAATAGTTGCTGGTTCCAATTGACTTCCATAGTATTAAAAAAAATAGTTGCTGGTTCCCATTGACTTCTATAGTATTAAAAATTGTTGCTGGTTCCCATTGACTTCTATAGTATTAAACAATTGTTGCTAGTTCCCATTAACCTCCATAGTATGAAAAAAAAATAGTTGCTGGTTCCCATTAACTTCCATAGTATGAAAAAAAAATTGTTGCTGGTTCACATTGACTTCCATAGTATTAATAGTATTAAAAAAAATAGTTGCTGGTTCCAATTGACTTCCATAGTATTAAAAAAAATAGTTGCTGGTTCCCATTGACTTCTATAGTATTAAAAAAATTGTTGCTGGTTCCCATCGACTTCTATAGTATTAAAAAAAATGTTGCTAGTTCCCTTTAACCTCCATAGTATGAAAAAAAAAAAGTTGCTGGTTCCCATTAACTTCCATAGTATGAAAAAAAAATAGTTGCTGGTTCACATTGACTTCCATAGTATTAATAGTATTAAAAAAAATAGTTGCTGGTTCCCATTGACTTCCATAGTATTAAAAAAATAGTTGCTGGTTCCCGTTAACTTCCATTGTATGAAGGAAATTCCCATAGACTTCCATAGTATAAAAAAAAAAGTTGCTGGTTCCCATTGACTTCCATAGTATGGAAGAAATTCCCATTGACTTCCATATTATTAAAAAAAGTTGCTGGTTCCCATTGACTTCAGTAGTATTAAAAAAATGTTGCTGGTTCCCATTGACATCAATAGTATTAAAAAAATTGTTGCTGGTTCACATTGACTTCCATAGTATTAAAAAAAATACTTGCTGGTTCCCATTGACTTCCATAGTATGAAATAAAATAGTTGCTGGTTCCCATTGACTTCCATAGTATTAAAAAAATAGTTGCTGGTTCCCATTGACTTCCGTAGTATTTAAAAAATTGTTGCTGGTTCCCATTGACTTCCATAGTATTAAAAAAAATTGTTGCTGGTTCACATTGACTTCCATAGTATTAAAAAAAATACTTGCTGGTTCCCATTGACTTCCATAGTATGAAATAAAATAGTTGCTGGTTCCCATTGACTTCCATAGTATTTAAAAAATAGTTGCTGGTTCCCATTGACTTCCGTAGTATTTAAAAAATTGTTGCTGGTTCCCATTGACTTCCATAGTATTAAAAAAAATTGTTGCTGGTTCCCATTGACTTCCATAGTATGAAAGAAATTCCAATTGACTTCAATAGTATTTAAAAAAGTTGCTGGTTCTCCTTAACTTCAATAGTATTAAAAAAAATGTTGCTGGTTCCCATTAACTTCCATAGTATGAAAAAAAAAAATGTTGCTGGTTCACATTGACTTCCATAGTATTAAAAAAAATAGTTGCTGGTTCCCATTGACTTCCATAGTATTACAAAAATTGTTGCTGGTTCCCTTTAACTTCCATTGTATGAAAGAAATTCCCATTGACTTCCGTAGCATGAAAAAAAAAGTTGCTGGTTCCCATTGACTTACATAATATGAAAAAGTTGCTGGTTCCCATTGACTTCCATAGTATGAAAAAAAAATAGTTCCTGGTTCTCATTGACTTCCATAGTATGAAAAAAATAATTGCTGGTTCCCATTAACTTCCATAGTATGAAAAGAAAATAGTTGTTGGTTCCCATTGACTTCCATAGTATTAAAAAAAATAGTTGCTGGTTTCCCATTGACTTCCATAGTATGATAGAAATTCCCATTTACTTCCATAGTATGAAAAAAATAGTTGCTGGTTCCCATTAACTTCCATAGTATGGAAACAAAATAGTTGTTGGTTTCCATTGACTTCCGTAGTATTAAAAAATAGTTGCTGGTTTCCCATTGACTTCCATAGTATGATAGAAATTCCCATTGACTTCCATAGTATTAAAAAATGTTGCTGGTTCCCATTGACTTCAATAGTATTAAAAAATAGTTGCTGGTTCCAATTGACTTCCATAGTATTAAAAAAAATAGTTGCTGGTTCCCATTGACTTCTATAGTATTAAAAAATTGTTGCTAGTTCCCATTAACCTCCATAGTATGAAAAAAAAATAGTTGCTGGTTCCCATTAACTTCCATAGTATGAAAAAAAATTGTTGCTGGTTCACATTGACTTCCATAGTATTAATAGTATTAAAAAAAATAGTTGCTGGTTCCAATTGACTTCCATAGTATTAAAAAAAATAGTTGCTGGTTCCCATTGACTTCTATAGTATTAAAAAAATTGTTGCTGGTTCCCATCGACTTCTATAGTATTAAAAAAAATGTTGCTAGTTCCCTTTAACCTCCATAGTATGAAAAAAAATAGTTGCTGGTTCCCATTAACTTCCATAGTATGAAAAAAAAATAGTTGCTGGTTCACATTGACTTCCATAGTATTAAAAAAATAGTTGCTGGTTCCCGTTAACTTCCATTGTAGGAAGGAAATTCCCATAGACTTCCATAGTATAAAAAAAAAGTTGCTGGTTCCCATTGACTTCCATAGTATGGAAGAAATTCCCATTGACTTCCATATTATTAAAAAAAGTTGCTGGTTCCCATTGACTTCAGTAGTATTAAAAAAAATGTTGCTGGTTGCCATTGACATCAATAGTATTAAAAAAATTGTTGCTGGTTCACATTGACTTCCATAGTATTAAAAAAAATACTTGCTGGTTCCCATTGACTTCCATAGTATGAAATAAAATAGTTGCTGGTTCCCATTGACTTCCATAGTATTAAAAAAATAGTTGCTGGTTCCCATTGACTTCCGTAGTATTTAAAAAATTGTTGCTGGTTCCCATTGACTTCCATAGTATTAAAAAAAATTGTTGCTGGTTCCCATTGACTTCCATAGTATGAAAGAAATTCCAATTGACTTCAATAGTATTTAAAAAAGTTGCTGGTTCTCCTTAACTTCAATAGTATTAAAAAAATGTTGCTGGTTCCCATTAACTTCCATAGTATGAAATAAAAAAAAATGTTGCTGGTTCACATTGACTTCCATAGTATTAAAAAAAATAGTTGCTGGTTCCCATTGACTTCCATAGTATTACAAAAATTGTTGCTGGTTCCCTTTAACTTCCATTGTATGAAAGAAATTCCCATTGACTTCCGTAGCATGAAAAAAAAAGTCGCTGGTTCCCATTGACTTACATAATATGAAAAAGTTGCTGGTTCCCATTGACTTCCATAGTATTAAAAAATAGTTGCTGGTTCCTATTAACTCCCATTGTATGAAAAATAATAGTTGCTGGTTCCCATTGACGTCCATAGTATGGAAAAAAATTCCCATTGACTTCCATAGTATTAAAAAAAAGTTGCTGGTTCCCATTGAGTTTCATAGTATGAAAAAATTCCCTTTGACTCCCATAGTATTAAAAAAAAAGGATACAATGGAAGTCAATGGGAACCAACAACTCTTTGGTTACCAACATTTTAAATATATTCTTTTGTGTTCAACAGAAGAAAAACTCGTATAGGTTTAGAACAACATGAGGGAGAATAAATGACATTTTATTTTTTGGGGTGAACTATAATATTTGTAATCTATAATATTTATTATTATGGTATTTTCAGCTCCTTGAGTTTCTCATTTTCCACCTGTTTTTATTTTCAGTTATTTATCAAGTCAAACCAAGGAGACGAGGAGACGACAAAAGTGAACTATTTGACATTTATCGGCACTCCTGTCCAGGCAACAAACATGAACGACTTCAAACGGGTGAGTAAATATTGTTAATCAACAATAATATCATAATCCACTTTACAACATTCAATCAAATCCTGATGAATCCAGTCTGTCTGAAACCACTGTCAGGTTGGAAATGTATTGCTTAGCCGGGCGGAATTTAAATGTGCTGCATTTGATTTTTTGTGTGTCAAATGCAGGTTGTGGGTAAGAAGGGAGAAAGTCACTGAAGAGGAAAAGACGACACGACATATTGCTGCAATCTCTCCACGGGCGTCTCTCTCCGCCAACATGACTGGGCAAAATCAACACACACACACACACACGGAGCTGAGAGCCGGATACGTCCCTCAGTTTGCCATCAGAGGGAGAGGGAGCGAGAGAAGATACAGCTTTGTCTCAATGAGGCCGTGTATCACCAATAATTTTTATCTGAAAACCTCCTGAAAATGTTCCTGTAAATAAAGTCGAACCTTTTTCAAAGGCATGTGGCTACTGTCTATCTGTCCTAACATTCAGAGCTGAAACTCTTGCCTTAACTTAATTTTACATGACTCTAAATGCATTTTTGTGCCATCTTTCTTGAAAGTAATGTGCTCTTGTTCTTGTTCTGGCCGCTGGGTGGCAGCAGACGCCATGTAATCAGCGCGTGTCCGTGGCCGCGCGTCTGGAGCGCGTTCCTGTGAGAGGAGCTTCGCTGTCTAAAAATGAAACGAAAAATGATAACGGGCTTATTGAAAAAGCCATTCAAATCGCATCGCGTATAGTTGCAATATTATCCTTTCATTTTTTTTAAATCCTATAATTGACAATTTACAATAATTTACATTAAAATGAAAATACATATGATGAAATCATTTAAATAGCCTAACGGCGTGTTTTCTTGAAGGAAATAAATATAAATTCCTTTCATAAAACATGCGTTTAAAACACTACATTTAAAACGCAAGCTAGGCCTATATATTTCTTTGGAAAATATGAGGAAAAAACAGAAATGAAAAATTGAGCATTTTTGCTAGTCTAAGTATTTTGTTTATTAAATAAATATTGATTATTAGGCCTAGCTTATATTTGTAGAAAAATGAAATATCTATGTGACTATTATTTAATTCGTCATGATTGTTTAATTAGCCTATTAAAATCAGGATATTAATAACAACAAAAGCATAAAAACATTATTGATAAATCTGATCAATATCGGATTCTTGTGAATTTTAGTGTCTTAAATCGATCGAAATGAATAATTGGAAAAAGTCGCGCATAAACTCACTGTTTTACGCTTTATTTCACATTTTGTTATTATTAAATGATTAATGTAGCCTAATAATGCTCCTAATATCATGCGCCGGCCACAACCAAAATCTTTTTTTTTATTTCTAATTGAATTCTGAAAGCTATTTTGGGGGGTTAAAATGTGAATATTTATTTAGAGGCATAAACGCGCTTGTTTTCTTTGGGTTAACGATTGAGCATAAATAACACACGAAAATACATTTCTGTTTATATATATAAAAAGCTTTAAAACACTCATTATGAAGGCTAAATTAAATATGTTCAGTGCTTTTTTTAAAACGACACCTTTCATGCAAATGACACTTTTTGCTAATTTGCTAATAAACGTAGGCTATTATTTTTTGCTAAACGTTCATAAAAAAACGAATTATGCTTTTTTTAAATGTGTATTTTCAATGTACACATTTTTACAATTTCATTTAATTCATGTTCTATAATTAAATCAGTCAAATATTTCAATCCGCATAACTACACGTGGACCAAATTAAATACGGCAGATTCAGCATAACCTATATTCATAAACCCTCGCGGGTCTATCTGAGGTTCATTTTTCTGTATAATATATTTTGAGGTTTTTTTATGTTGCCATTTTTGCTCTACAATTGTTGTGTAAAAGAGACTGAACTCAGGCCTGATGGTCTGAAGCACAACTGAGACTGTGTTGTAGATGTTGAGCGCTTTAACAGACTCGAGGTCAGATGGTTTGGTTAAACAGGATGTTGGAAGGCAATGAAACATGTTCAGTAATGTAGGCGAATAATAAGTGTATGAAAGAGGGTTCAGTTCAGCGTTAGCGGTCAGTGTGGAGCTGCTTTCTGGATTAGGGCGGTAGTTCAATAAAAAAGAGTCAACAAAATGAACGATTGGTTTTCAAACCGCATTACACTGGAGTCAAGATCAGACGCGATGCTCTTCATTTGAAAAGGTTTTACTTTTGGCGAATTCGGATCACAACCAGCTGACAGATGAAGCAGGTGTCGTGTGAAATCATACTGTCTGTCTCAAAAACTGTAGCCTAAAAGGAGCAAAAATAGAAGTGGCCCATCACATTTATTCCAACCAGAATAAAACACAGACTGTGATGACGCGTTTTAACGGTCACGAGCATTGTGAATCCTTAAATGTTTTAATATATATATATATATATATATATATATATATATATATATATTATATATATATATATATATATATATATATATATATATATATATATATATATATATATATATTTAAATGTATACAATTATAACAATATTATTTGTATTATATTAGCTTTCCATAAAATAAGCAAATAAATTAAACTGTTGTGAGGTTGTTTCTAATACTGCTGCTATGAGAGTGACAGTAAAATTGACATGTCTCTCTATTTCCCCCCTATAAGTTGTGAAAACATAGGTGAAAACACTATTGTGGAGTTTTTCTTTTGCTGTTTGAGCAAATGGGAGACAAACAATACTTATATTTAATGTATTTCCTCATTCACATCACATGTATAAAATAAATGTTTACCCGACTAATAATAAAATGTGAAAAGGCCAAAGTCAATCATTTTGCGCGTTCGCGATTGTTGAAGTGCCGTTGGAACAGGCGGGGTTTTTGCTGTTGTTTGAAATTAAACAAAATGGTGGCGGTTTCCAGAACAGCGCCCACAGGTCAGCATTTTTTTCTAAGTTTAGTATACAAAACATATAATATTCAGCATTATAATACACCTAAATTATGTATAATACACATAGATTTCATGTTAATCAAAAGTGAAATTGCATGGAGAACTGCATTTTTGTTCTGAAGAAAATGATTAAGTAACGTTAATGTTTGTAGGCCTAAACGTCACCTGCACCACACGCAAAATTGTTTTATTGTGCCGTTTCTAAGGTAGTGTTGTTATGGACGTCTGAGTGTTTTTTTAGCAAACCCTTCCTGTGGTGTTTTGCTGGATTTCAACTGTGGTGTTTTGATCACATTTCTAAAGGGTTTAGTGGTTTGTCGCGTTTCTAAACCGTTATGGTGTTCTGAGTAGTTTTAATGCGTTTACAAATTCCAACCCGTTGTTATGATGCCACGAGTGGTATTATTTAACCGTTGCTATGGTGTTCTGAGTTGCTAAACAGCTGTTATGATCTTCTAAGTGGTTATAACAAACTGTTTCTATGGTGTTTAGTTGTGTGTTCAACTATGGTGTTCTGACTGTGTTCTTTAGCCTTTATAAACCGTTGATATGTTGTTCTGAGTGGATTTTTTTTATCGCGTTTCTAGTGTTCCGAGTAGTTTTAGCCCCTTTGCTATGATGTCCTCTTGAGAGGATGTTGCTATGGTGTTGTGTTTGGGTTTCAGCGCATTGTGTTTTGGATGTTTGCCAGGGCATTGCTATGCAGTTGGCGTTCTGAATTGTTTTACCGCGTTGCTATGCAGTTACTAAGGTTTTCTGCATGGTTGCCAGGGCGTAGTTAAGTAGTTGCTTATCGGCCTAAGTAAAAAAAAAAAAAAAAAAGAAGAGCCTAAGCAAAATTTGTCCTTTTATTGGTCACCGACCTCATCTTTCGACACACCATCTTCCCATGTCAGGAGAGAGTCTCTACATGTCTTTCATTCATTCATCACTTAAAAATACATTGCAGACATGAGCCTCCATCTCTCTCTGCTGTCGTCTGTCCATGTTTCTGTCAGGCACTGATCTCTGGTTGGCTGCCGTCTCTCTGCCTGGCACATTGTTCAGAAACACCACCTCTCCTTGAGTTCCTCCTCGATGGCACTGACGCTGGCCTACGGTTGGCACGGCACTAGCTGAATGTGTGCCGCCTTTTGTTGCCCAGAGAACAGGCTGATCCTGGCACAGACTCGCTCTCCTTTCACAGCCCTCCTCCCCCCCGATGCCCTGGAGTCAACTGGCATCATTCCACCAGACATCAGACCGCCCGCCAGCGCCCGCGTGCCCCCGCATGAGCTGCAATACTGGAGCGGTTTCTGCCAGTTATAGGCCTGTGTGTTCTGCTACTACAGCACAATATGCACTGCATTTTTTAAGGTTGGGCGATATGGCAAAAAATATCATATCACGTTTTTTTTTTTTTTTTATCAGGAAGATTGCGATTTATCACGATTCATTTTCACAAATGACTGAACATTTAGGGCAAAGTAGGGGTGCCTTTATAAAAACCTTTATTTCAGTGTTTTGTTTTTGTCATATAAGAGTAAAGAAGCAAATTACAAATAATCAGAAAAAAATACAATAAAATGTACAAATGAAATAAAGTGTTTTAAAATTTTAGGGTTGGACGATATGGCAAAAAAATATCATATCACGTTTTTTTCTTTTTTCAGGAAGATTTCAGGAAGTGCTTTTATCACAATTCCTTTTCATTGGTTTTATTATAAAACTGAATTGTCTTTTTTTTTAAATATCACCCTAAGGTTACAAAATATAAAAGAGAAAGAGAATGACAGAAAGTAGGGGTGGGCGAAGATGATAACCTTTATTTCATTGTTTTATCTTTGTGGCAAAGAAGCAAATTACAAATAATAGGGGGAAAACGTACAATAAAAAAAGAAATAAATAAAATAAACAGTGCTTTTCAGTTATAGTATTTAACCAACATTCAAGTATTTAAATCAACAAATGTAAATTTTAAAACGCTACATACTTCACTCAAACATATTACAATAAATACAAATAAATGAATTTAAAATCGGCATAAAATTACAATTCACCCCATTTTCTAAATGTATTTGTCACAAACTGCTCCGAGACAAGAAGGTTGAGGATCCAAATACAGCTTTATTGAAAGGTTAATTCACAATCGTAGCAAAAGGTTAGAGTACAGTAAATCAGCTCAATCAAACAAACAAATCCAGAGGGTGAGACGGGAACAGGAAAACCAGGACACAGGCAAAAATGAAGAACCAGGAATATAGAAAACAGTGGAATTGCTCATATGCAGTATAAACACTAAACAAGACTTCACCGGAAAGTAATGTGAAAACCATGCTTATATAGGATGATGAGCTAAACAAGGTAATGAATGACATACTGATGAATGTGATCATGCCTGATTAGTCTGGGCAAAGGATTATGGGAAATGTAGTTTGTGGATATGATTGTCCGGGTTGGAGTGCCCTCTAATGGTTATCCCGGGCACTCTCACTTGTGATCTTTACAGTGTTATTCGTTACACTGAGGTTTTCGTTTAGTTTAAGTTTTTCAACTAATATTTATATTTTATTTTGTTAACAGAAATGTATTTTATAGTTCAAGTTAAGGATAATAACCCAGGACTTGAAAGTACATCACAATATAGTCATTTTCCCATTGCATTGGAATTTAAATCGCAATTTAAGTTTCATAGGCACGTTTAAATTCAGTTGCACGCATTTTTATTGCACTGATATCCTCAAATAAGTTAACAAGTTAAAAAAACAACAATATATATATATATATGTGTGTGTGTGTGTGTGTGTGTGTGTGTGTGTGTGTGTTTCTTCCTTTTTCCTATTGACGCATTGAAGTTTCATGGAATTTGGTAAACATAGGGGACATTACAATACATAGAATTCCTCCATAAAATTTAACAAAACTGTATTCTTTTTATTTTTAATTAACTTTAATAACTTCTGTGACTATCTCTATAAGAATATAATCTACATTTAGGTATGCATTTTGCAAATTTTTATTTATGGATGTAATATTTACCATGAAAAATGTAGAAGTTCACCACATGTTCAAACAATTTGCTTCTGTGTGAAAGAACATGGAACATCTTTTAGAGATACAGTAATTTATAGATAATTATAATTGGGGAACGTGGGACACTTCACTCGACTGTCGCAGCTTTGATGAGGCAGGGCATCAGACTCTTTGATAAAACAGATAGCTATCCGATCTGAGAAAACGCATGAAGTGGCCAGGTGTAAACAGCCCCTTTGATTCACTCACCCCATGAATCAGAGTAAGTGTATAATTCTTCATTTAAGACACACAAGTATTATATCCTCTAGGGATGCAAGGATATTTGAAATTTTTGGCCGATACCAATAACCGGAAACTCTTTATGTTTGACAGTCGATAACCGATATATTGGCCTATAAATCTAAATCCAAATTGATTAATCCAGGTGTGCCTGACCTCAGTAGTCACGGCAACAATAATCAGACACACCCGAATTAATCAAGTTTGGCCAATAATGGCAGGCAGGAAACAAGGATTTGGCTTAAGGTCAGGAAGTAGTGCAGCTGTGCATAAGGTCAATTGTAAAATAAATTTTGAGAGCCTGATTACAAAAACTAAAGTCTCACCATTAGAATCCACGTCACAAGCACACAATTATAATGTTCTCATCATAATTTTAATGACAGATTTGCACTTCGCTGCACTGTCACAACGCACTTTGCTGTATTTTCCTTTTTTGAAAAGATTTAATCATATTTCAATCGATTTAAAACCATCATGTTGAACAGTGTGCATCTAAAGCATGGGTCACCAAACTAAGGCCCGCGGGCCGAATCAGGCCCGCCACACCCCTTTGACTGGCCCCCCAACCCCTCTGCCCCCCACTACTTGAACCGGCAATCCCCAAAAGTCGTCATGGCCTATTTTTTTAAATTGCTTTTTGGAAAATAATAACATGTCTGCATTTGGTATTTTGTTGTTTATTGAGCATGCTCACCTGGATAGGCATAAGAGCTGACTAGTTCTATTACTCATGTTGTTGTTATAATTTCAATGTTTATTTATTTATTTTATAGGCCTATTTATTTGACCTTTATTAAGTGCTGTACGCAATTATTATAAATAGTAACAGGCCTACCTATAATTTATAATTTTTCATTCATCCTTACCAGTGCCACTCACCTCAACTAGGCAGATGTTTCTTACCTTGACAGGTTTGATGTTATTTGTATTCGAAAATAAATAAATGGAAAATCTGTGGTATTTCAAATTAAAACAAAGTGTGAAGACTCGATTACTACTTTTGCAAACAACTATTAATGATAAACAAATATGGCTGTGCCAGGCTAGTAATCTCTACTATGAGGCCTGCTGGTGGTCAGTTTGGTCTTGGTCACACAATTCTATTTTATATAGCCCCGGCCCCCCATCACAGTCAGGAACGATAATGTGGCCCCCAGAGAAAAAAGTTTGGTGACCCCTGATCTAAAGTGTCTCAGCTGAAGGAAATAATTCATTATTTTATCGGCTACAATATATTTTTTTCTTATCGGCCCAATAATCATCACAAATAATCTTATATCAGCCGATACCGATATGGTGACCGATATGTCGTGCATCCCTGATATCTTCAGAACAGTCCATGACGACTCGATTAGTTCGAATGTTGTTCTAGTCGTGGTGCATCTTTACAGGCCGTTGAGTTTAAGCTGTCTGCAGATCGTGAATGAGTCTCAGGTGCTCATTACCATCGCAACAGGTGACTGCTCATTTCAGTGTCAGAATCATCATGTGATCATTCTCACAGGGTCTTTGGGGTGGTGATGGTGCAGTGGATGAGACGCATTCCTTTGGTGTGAGAGACCCGGGTTCGAATCTACTGTGAGACACCAATGTGTCCCTGAGCAAGACACTTAACCCCTAGTTGCTCCAGAGGCGTGCGACCTCTGACATATATAGCAATTGTAAGTCGCTTTGGATAAAAGCGTCAGCTAAATGAATAAATGTAAATGTCTCATGCTCTGCGCCTCAGCCTGACCTCGCAAAGGCAGAAGTTTCACAGAAAGCCAGATGCCTGACAGCATGTTTTTAATCATGTATGTTTGCACATTTGCTCAAATTTCTTTGTGCTGATATAACGTAAATTCTGTTTCTCTTTATATTGACACACACGGGATATTCATTTAAAAGACAATGAAGTTGTTTTGACCAGACGATCTCGTTCGATGTCCATTTTTGATTGGTGGGATGTTTAAAAGTGCAGTGCAGTGTATTCTGGGAAAATCTGAAGAAAGCTTGTGATTGGCTTAAGAATTCGATGAGCACAAACCATTTGTATTTTTACTGAAAGTCAGAAAGGTTGATGATCTTGAGTGATGATGATCATCCATTATTATCTATAATAGTCAAGTCACCTTTATTTATATAACGCTTAATATAATTATGGAATATATACTCTAAGAATAACTGCAGTTAAAAATGTCTCCACAAATATAGTGATAAAGTGATTTGAATGGAAGAACATTTATTTGAAATAGCTATTTGTATGTGGGTTTCATTTAGCCTAAATAAAATGATATTTCTTCCAGTTTTATTATATATTAAGACATTACATGATGTGTTTATTGTAGCGATGCACCGATATGAACATTTTTGGATGATACCAAAAACCGATTATACTTGATATTTGAAAACCGATAACCGATATATTTGGCCGATCAATCTAAATCCAAATTTTTACATAATTTTTGAGAGCCTGATTACAAAATCATAAGTCCTACCATTAAAATCCTTGTCTCAAGCACACAATTATAATGTTCTCATCATAATTGTATCTAGCCGATATGACAGACCTACCCTATCTCACGACCAATTCGTACGAATTCGTACGAATGATTCAAAAGTGGCTAATTCGTACTAATTCATACGACCTCACTCGTACAAATTTGTACGATTTGTCTAAACCCACGTGACGGTTATGTTTAGGGGCGGGGTCAGGGGTAGGTCATTCGTACGAATTCATACGAATTTGCTAATTCGTAAAATATGTACGAATTAGCTAAATCGTACTAATTCGTACGAGTGAGGTCGTACAAATTGTTACGAATTAGCCACCTCGTAAAATTCGTACGAATTCCCGTGAGATCGGGTTGGACAGACTGAGCTGCACATGTTATCGGCTTTGAAATATATCGGCCTTATTTTCTTATCGGCCCGATAACGATAACATTAAAAACAAACATATATCGGCGGATAGCGATATGGTGGCCGATATATCGCGCATCCCTAGTTTATTGAGCAGTTTTCATTGTGGGGACCGTTGGTTGGTGTCTGTTTATCTTTCAGTCAGTGCATTTGTCATTTATTCATTCATGATTCATTGCTGTTTTTTTGTACTTCTTGCTCTTCGGTGTGGTCAGTTCTTCTGAGTTTAAATCTGTTGTGACGTCTAGAATGAACCCGGTCTCACGTAGAGCGCTAGTTGTGTCTAGTGAAGTGGAAGAGGACCGAACATGTCATTTTAAACCCTTGGATATGAAGAGAACCGCACAGATCTGGGATATCAGCGGCGTGTGTTATTAAGGCTGTCAGCGCTGGCATATGGCAGACGCTTTGACGCTGAGCTTTTGTGTGTCTTTTATATGGATTCTGTGCGCTCTCTTCACATATGTTACAGCATCTTAAGACACATCACACCTGAACTAAAAAAACACACAGACAAGAGTGTGGAACTTGACAATCTGTGGTACAGGAAGGACTGACTCAATCATGCTTTTCAACTCTTTAAATTGATTCTCACTTGTCAAATTATGTAAAATTGAGGTTTTAGAAGTTTTTTTTTTAATGCAATAGTTTGCCCTGCAATTCTTACACCTTTGTAAGTTGGATAAAAAATGATTTTTTTTTTTTCCCAGTTTTTAATTAGTTAATTTGCTTTTTGTAATTTTTTTAAATATTGCTTTTTAGGTCTATGTTTTATTTAAATTTTAGTTATAGTGTTTACTTAAATTTATTGCCCACAGACAACATTTCTAATTTTCATTTAGTTTCAGCTTTTCAAGTAATATTTATATTTTATTTAATAGCTAAACTTATTTGTTTATTGCCAATACAGCATTTCTAATTTTCATTTAAAGATTTTCAACTAATATTGATATTTTATTTCAGCTTTATTCCAATTAACAGATGTTTTAGTTTTAGTTAACAATAATAACCCTGCTCATTAGCAGTCTTTTTGTGGTTTAATATTCACTGACACTATTCCAGCCCTGCGTTTGATTTAATTATTTAACTTGCCAAATTCCACGACATTTCGCGTTACCCACTAAATTCTATTTTTATGACTGGATTCTGTCTGATTGAAGAAATCATTAAGGCCTATATGATAGTTTTATGCTTTTATGGAGTTTTTAAGTCGTTATTCATGTCAGGATGCTCTAGGGCTGCACAAGTTTCTTTTAATTTTTTTTTTTTTTTTGGTGTGTGTCATACAGGTTGGAAACCACAAACGATTTTAACATTACAAAATTGACTTGTGTGGAAAAATCTCAGCTGCACTGAATCAATCAGCATTTCTGAATATAATATTCTCTGATATGTTTGACCAAGAGCCGTGTTTCTGTTCTGGTAAACTAGAAGGTTATTTAGTGAGAGATCCTCTCATGTGGAGAGACATTTAGGTCACAATAAAAAAGATCTTTGTCGTGTGTGTGTGTGTGTGTGGGGAGGAAGAGGAAGAGGAGTTCTACCCCTGCGGCACAGAAATTGCCATGTCATAATTTATGACTTAAAAAGCATGAATGTTTCAGCATGCAGAGAGAGGCGGCACATTCTGTTTGAGGCAATCATTTCCTTAGTGAATGATTTATATGTGTCATATCAAAGTTTTATAGGATAAACAGTAACATCAACACTGTGCCACAGACCTGCAGGAATTCAACCTTCCAACTTTCACATCCAAGCGCTGCTCGCGTTACAGGGAAACACAGTTTAGCTCGGACTCCACGGAGAATCAAACACCGGTGCTGGGAATTTAACACACTTCTGATCTGCGATCTTTGAAATGGTTTTACATCAGTACTTGAACAGGTGTAAAATTATAAGAGGTGATGACGATAACAAAAATAATGCAACTATTTCAACTTTTACAATCGCTAGGACCAATTTCTTAATGCTATGTCACTTTTAAAACTTGAACACAACAGTGTTCAACAGCTAAAGTGAGTTGCCTAGTTTATCATTTCCTGGCACAAAATGCATTCAGTGACTATATCTTTCAAATTACTTAAAATCATTTCTCTCTCAGACGCTAATATCGACATTTTGCACAATTTGCGGGGCGAGTTTTCTAACACACAGTGTTTAATGTTTTCAAATAAAAGAATCTCAGGATATAGGCTATGTATGCTAATCGTAAACATGTTCAGAAATTGTGACAAACATAATGATTAAAACATGATGTCTTTTTTCATTAAACTTTTTTTATGAGCCCAAATTGTCAACTTGCCAACAGTGAATTGTTACACAAATTATGATGGATGGATGCACTTTTATGATGAATAGAATGCAATTTTATTATGAATAGATGCACTTTTATGATGAATAGATGCAATTTAATGGTGATAGATGCACTTCTATGATGGATAGATGCACTTTTAACATGGACAGATGCACTTTGAATAGATGCAATTTTATGATAGATGCACTTATGATGAATAGATGCAATTTAATGATGATAGATGCACTTTTATGATGGACAGATGCACTTTTATGATGGATAGATGCACTTTTAACATGGACAGATGCATTTTTATGATGGATAGATGCACTTTAATGCTGGATAGATACACTTATGATGGATAGATGCACTTTTATGATAGATAGATAGATGCACTTTTATGATAGATAGATGCACTTTTTTGATGATAGATGCACTTTTTTGATGAATAGATGCAATTTTATGATCTATAGATGCAATTTTATGATGAATAGATGCAATTTTATGATGGACAGTCCGACAGATGCTCTTTTATGATGGATAGATGCACTGTTATGATGTATAGATGCAATTTTCTGATGGACAGATGCACTTTTCTGATGGACAGATGTACTTTTATCATGGACAGATGCACTTTTATGATGAACAGATGCAATTTTATGATGGACAGATGCTCTTTTATGATGGATAGATGCAATAGATGCATTTTTTTCTGATGGAGATGCACTTTTATGATGGACAGATGCACTTTTATCATGGACTGATACACTTTTATGATGAATGCAATGCACTTTTATCATGGACATGACATTAGGGTTTTAGCTCTCTCTTTCTCGTCCTTGCAGTGTTTGTGTTCTTCTCTGCCACCTCCCTGCCGATTATTATTATTATTTAGGAGTCTTGTGTTTTGATTGAATTATGTTGATTAGTCTTTAAGTTTTGCTCAATAGTCTAGTTTATATAAGAGTATATATAAGTAAGATGTGTTGGTTAAGTTCAGCTCTAATGTTAACAAATGAAAGCGTATTACAAAGTGTTGCATTTGTGTGTGATTGAAAGTGTCAGGGATGAAGTTTTAGACACATGGCATCATTAATTCAACACCAGCTTTAATCTTCCAACTCTCATTGACTCTTTTCCTGATTAGAACTGCTATTTTCCTGTTAGACGTGAAATGAAAGGTAGATCTGGGTGTGCTATGGTGCCAGGCCCTCTGTGTGGCCGACCTGTCGTCTGAGGGCAGGAATCTAATTGATTTTTAGAAGAGATTTGCTTTACAGGTTTTCTTTTTTTCCCCCCAACTGCAAATGAAATGTAATTTTGAATGAATAATGCATCTTCCCTAAAGGCTTCCAAATATTTAAAAGCGTGCAAGAGGGGAAAAAAAGAGCACCAAAGCGTTTACGTGACACCGGAAATTGGCAAGGCATCCATCAACACACACAGACGCCAGCACACACAGGGGTATCAGTGTGTTGTGCGTGATGGGTAGACGTCTGCAGGGGGCATTTTACAAAGGATTCTGGGATCTCAGACGCACGCAGAGAGGACACTACACTCGTTACAGCTCATTAAAGAGCTTACGATGATTATTTTAACAGTGTGGGAGTCTGTGACCATGATTTTGTTGAATATCTATCGGACGGATTATGGCTAATATTATATTACCATGAGTAACATGCTGATTCTTTATCATATAAAGCTGATTGACTGAACACATGCTAAGCTCTATACCTGCTATTTAGGTTTTACTAGCAAACCTCAAGAGCTAAGTATTAAAGACAAGTTCAGCCTCCTGCAGCGTGAATGAATGAAACCTTAAATCAAGCACTTGCCTTATAGAGGGACAAGTTAGGGGAAATTACTTTGTAAAGAAGAATGTAACTGCACTCATCCTTAAGTTTATTTTCCCCAGCCTTTGGTGTTTTTATAAAGGTTTGTTGCCGAAACGTTAGTAAAAAACTTGTGTGTTCAGTAATAATTGTTTTTTTATATATTTTTTTTTTCTGAAATAATTGATTCTGATTAGCTAAGCAACATTGAGCAAACATTTTTGAATTATGATGCATGCTGGATTGTATATTTGGAAGTAAAATGGTAATTGCAACTTTTTTTTTATCCCACAATTCTTTCTTACTTTTTGAGTTTATTTTGAGTTTATCTTGTAAGTTGCAATTCTAACTTTTGTATTGCAAGTCTGTCTCACAGTTTTCTCAGAATTGTGAGTTTATATCATCATTTGAGAAGAATTGTCAAATATAAACTTGTTGCAGTTGCAAGTTTAAAGAGTCTGAATTGTGAGAGAAAAAGTTGCAATAACCTTTCTATTTATTTTATTCCATGCAGAAACAAGCTTCCATGTATTTGTTTGTTGCTGACCACTAGTGAAAATAGAATTAGAGATATTCATAGGAGAAAGTTCACTCCAAAATATAAATTATCATCTTGTTTGACATAAGATATTTAGAAAAATGTCTCATTTAAAAAAAAAAAAATTTTGTCCATACAATGAAAGTCAATGGGCTCTAATCAATGTTGTTTAGACCCCAAAAGTCTTTAAAATCTTTTTGTGTTGCACAGAATAAAGAAGGACATTCTGGTTCGAGCGACATGAGTGCGAGTATGATGACAGAAAATGAATTTTAAAATATGTAATGGACATAAAGGTTTTTTTGATACCCTAGATGTCTAGAATCTCAGGAGTCTCCAGTTAAAGTAAGAAAAGGAAAACATCACTCAGAATTACAAGTAGTAATCAATAAGGAACACCCTAATGAGAGAGAACCTTAAACAGAGAAATAAATGTTACATCTTATCTGGTTACTATATAAATTAAGCTAAATATGTGTAGATTCGCAATAATCTTGGTTTCAAAGCAGCTTTACCAAAAAAATAATTTATATTATCTTGATATCGTCATGCCTTAGACTCAATTAGATTAGAGCTGAGCGATAACAGTTACATTTTGCAACAGTATAAACAATCAAACAGTTGAGATTTGCTCTATAGAATATATGAAGAGTTCAGATGCAAAAGCCATTTGAAATTTCCTTCTAAAATAACCATTTTTATCAAGCTTGTATATTTAAGTTCAGTAATTTCACTTAAATGGCAATGAAGATTACCTATTAATTGTCATTTAAGTGAAATTACATAACTTAAATATACGAGCTTGATAAAAATGATCATTTTAGAAGAAAATTTCAAATGGCATTTAGAGGCTTTTGCATCTGAACTCTTCATATATCGCTTTACTTGTGTACTGGAGGCCGATGAAGTTTTGCAGTTTTATGGTAGTTGTATTAATATTTTCAGTTGGCTTTTATTTTCATGTTAATTTTGGTTAAATTTTGTATGTGCTTTTGTTTTGTCACTTCAGTATTTAAAAAATATATATATACATATACTGTATAATATTGCTATTTAGGGTATAGTTTTCAGTTTTAGTTAGTTTTTCATTTCCAGATAATAATTTCAGTACTTTTTTTCAGTTTATAGCCGAAGCAACATTTCTAATTTTCGTTTAGTTAAATATTTCAAACCAATATTTGTACTTTTATTTCATTTCAGCTATCTTTTAACAGAAATACGTTTAATAGTTTTAGTTAACAGTAAACCCTGGACTTGGACATGCTTGTATATTTTTCTTAGTGGAAGCTTAAAAACTCAAATCAGTATTTCTTTATAAAAAAAATTATTTTGTTTGTAGCTGTGCAATTAAATATACAGTGCGAGTATGTGATAATAGCTGATTGACTGTACGTCGTCGTCCATTACATAAGCAGTGATTTAGAAATGCATTTAATAACACAGAGAAAATCCTTCAAAAAATATCCAGTTTCCTTTGTTCCCAGAAGAAAAGCAAAGATGAGCATTTTTCTGTGAACCCGAGAGCGAGGGGCCACTCTGGCAATCTGGAGCAAATATCTGATTAACATTCAGCCGCACTTTATCTGAACAGAATACATCATCACGTTTGGCACCGGACCCAATCAGACCATTGAGAAGCTTCACGAGCCAGATTTATTCAAGCGCTGCCAGAAACGTAACTCTGATTGGTCCTCCATTTAGAACATGCCGACCCACAATGCATTCTGTCCTTGTTCCGTTCTACAATTCAATCTGAATCAAAATCAACTTCCTGTGTTTCTTTATTACAGTGACAATTAAGGGAAATGAGCCCTTCCTGTCCAACAACTCATTCTCATGGAAAGTGAGATAAAATCCATAAATATCTTCAACACATAACAAGTGGGTTACACTTCACAAGCAGGTCTCATTTTTAAACAGTATTTAACACTCTGAAAAATTGGTGTAGGATTTACGTTGAAACAACTTGGAGATTGCGAGGAAATTTCACAAATAATTACAAAGAAACGGCAAGTAACACATTAAATTAAACTTGAAAATGTTTTAGTGCATAACCTAACAATGAAAAAAAAAACTTCTTCAGCATTTATTAATATTAGTTAATGTTAATTCCCATATTTACTAATAAATTCAGAATCAAAAGTTGCATCTGTTAATATTATGTTAACATGAACTAACAATGAACCATTTTATTAACTAGAGTTATCAAAGATTAAAAAATACTGTAACAAATGTTTTTTTTTTTATCATAACAATGTTAAAGTCTAAGGGAAGAAGATGAGAACCCATGAACAGTAAACATATTTAATCACCAAATAAACCTAAAGAACGTAATGAAAATAAAGTGGAAGCCAATCAAAAACAATTTTCTTAAAATAAAATGTACTTTATTAAAAATAGAAAATTAAATTTAGAAACTAGAAATTAAAAATAGAAGGTAAAATAAAAATATGGCAGCCAATAGGGATGACTGCTGCATAAACTCATGGTTTCATTGTGTTCCTAAGTTCAAATTTGGTGAATTCTGACCTGCGAAGTCGCATCACGTGAAGATGCGTCAGTAGCCATGTTTCCATCCACTTGTCAATCGAATTATCTGAAGTTCGGTAAAAAAACACATGGGAAGGAAGGGAGGAAGGAAGGGAGGGAGGGAGGGAGGGTGGGAGGAAGGAAGGAAGGAAGGGAGGAAGGAAGGGAGGGAGGGAGGGAGGGTGGGAGGAAGGAAGGAAGGAAGGAAGGAAGGAAGATGTGAGGGAAGGAAGGAAGGAAGGAAGATGTGAGGGAAGGAAAAAGATGGGAAGGAAGACTGAAAGGAAGTAAGGAAAAAAGATGGGAAAGAAGGAAGGAAAACTGATGGGAAGGAAGGAAGGAAGGAAGGAAGGAAGGAAGGAAGGAAGGAAGGAAGGAAGGAAGGAAGGAAGGAAGGAAGATGGGAAGCAAGGAATGAAAAAAGATTGTAAGGAAGACTGGAAGGAGTATTGAGTATTGAGTACAAATGGGCTCAGAAAAATCAATTTAATCTAAAGAAAAAATAATTTCATTAAATGATTTTAGAAAATAAATTAATATTAATATTTAATGATATTTCTGGTTTTAAATAATAATAAAAAAAGATTTTTCTTAATTTATTATATAAATTCTTGTGCAATTTTGCTTTTCCAGTAAATGTTGATTTATGAATGTTTAGATATTTGTGCTTGAATGACAAAAATACTGTTTGAGAAAATAATTCTTTGCAGTGTCCTGGAACCGTATCGTGAAGTGTTGATAATATGACTGACTTTAGGACAGTTTTCCTGTGATTTCAGGCTCTTTCATGATGTCTGCGAGTCATGTGACTGAACGCCTCGCGATCTCTCCTTCACATGAGGTCAGTGTCTCTCTGGCCGTTAAATGACTGCAGTGTCGTGAGTGTGTGTTCGCTTCATTTACTGTTGTCCAAACATCTGTCTGTCTCGCTCTCTCTCCCTGCAGGTTTGTGTTTATGGCATTAGTGCTGTCTCACATGGCTGTACTTCACAAGGAGGATATGTGTAATTATATTAAACATGCTCCATCTACTAACGCCCCGCTCAACACACACACACACACACATGCACACACACACACACACACACACGCTTTCTGCACTGCCTGGATAAGCAAATCTCTCTCTCTCTCCCTTTCTGTATGTGTCTCTCGCCCCCGCCACATCTCTGCACCCTCTAAATTCTCGTCACGGTCGTTAAGGGAAATTATATTTACTGTATGTTTGTTCATCTGTGAGTTCTCTTTATTTCCTGATGTGAACTATCAAGTGCAACACTGCTCATCCACTTCTTCAGCAGCTTTGCTTATCAGTCCCTCCAGGATTTCACGATTTTTTTTGTGATTTTTGCGATCAAAATGACTGATTTTGTGGTGGTAATTTCCAAAAATTTGTGAAAAAATTTGCGATTTATATTTAACATTTACCATAATAGTATTCAGCCCTTCAGAAAAACGCGGAGTTTTTTTTGTGATTGTTGAGGGCAAAAATTGATCGATTATGCGGCCAGTTTTCTTTAAAAATGCCATGAAATATGTGGGATATTTATGCAATTTTATGCGATGAAATTGCTGGAATTTGCAAAAATTGAGGGAACTTGCAAAAATTGCGGTTTGATGAAAAAGAGAAAAAAGTGATTCCCCCAACATCCTGTTAATATAAGAGTCATTTCTTATTACTTCCTTTGATAAACAAGCATACTACATCATAGAAAGTGCTGGGAATATTTAATTTCTCATCTTGTTTTATTTCAGACTGTAAGAGTGTAAATAAGGTGTGGCCCCTTTAAGAGCTGCGTGCTCCCTGTTGAACTCTCTGCAGTGTTATATGTGCGCCTCAAACACCCCATGTGTGCGGGTAATTTCTGTTTGATGCTACTACTTTTATCTTATGTTGTTTATTAAGTAACGATGTGACGGTAGAACGTTCGACAGACAGTTATACGAGTTCGATTAGTGAGATGTCCATCGCCTCCGCGAGTCTGTCTGGCGTCGCGTAATTGCGTCACTTCATAACGTTCCCATGGAAACAGGGGGAAATGGCTGCTCTTATGTGAAGCAAACGCAACATTTTTCAACTTTCTGCTAAGATACATGTGACTTTTTTTTGCAACGAAAATGCGAGGATTATGAAATTATGCAAACCCCGCATATTTTGCACGGAAATCGGCAATTTATGCGGCGAAAGTGCGGCGTATTTGAAAAAATGCGGCCCCCGCATAAATATGCGGACTTTGGCTGATTTTGCATTGAATTCAGCGATCGCATAATCGCGTTTTTCTGGAGGGACTGGCTTATACTGATTGTATTTTTTCCATTGGGATTTTTTTAAAGTCTTTGCGTTTATAAGCGTTTATGAGCGTTATATAAGCCATGATGCGACCAACTACGACGTGAATCGCAAACTTTGTTTTGAAGCAGGTAGTATTTAAGATTTTAAAGAAAAAAATGTATATAATATATATATATATGTGTATATATATATATATATATATATATATATATATATACACACGGATGGGAACCTCACTGGACTCAAATCACTGGACTCAAAAAAAATATTTGAAAACAAATCTTTGAAAAATATTTGAATAACTTAAAGGGACTATGTGTAGGAATTGCTGCCATCTGGCGGTGAAAATGTATTTTGCATTCAAATGAATTGTGCTCTCTAGTGCCTTGCTTTTTCAAATGCGCGTTGCAACTACGGTAACCATTATGTATCAAAAAGCTATGACAGGATGTCTTCTAATAGCACTTCGTCGAGTGTTCCTTCTCGTGAACAGGTTTGTTATTTCAAACAAACAGCAACTTGACACAACGAATAAATGAATGTTACAGTATGAATTACTGACTGTGAAAAACATGAATTATTGTAATAAGAAGTTAAAGGATTATTTCACAAAAAATATATAATGGACTTCATTGGGAACCAAACGGTTCAAGGTCCAAAAGACAGTTTCAGTTCAGCTTCAAAGGGCTTTAAACGACACCAGATGATGAATAAGGGTCTTATCAAGCGAAACAAGCGGTCATTTAAAAGAAACAAAAAACAAAATTTAAGTTTTATGAGCACAAATGCTCACCTTGCTCTGTACTGTGATGCACGTTCGTAACTCTCCTGTTCAAACTCGTTCATCAAAATGAACGAATCTTTTTCCGAGTCAATTCGTTCATTTTGTTCGTTGAATCAACCAAATGACTCAAAAAAAGATTCTTTCATTTTGATGAACGAGTTTCGCTAGATAAGATCCTTATTCATCGTCTGGAATAATTTAAAGCCCTTTGAAGCTGCACGAAACTCTCATTTGAACCTTGAACCGTTTGGTTCCCAATGAAGTCCATTATATGGAGAAAAATCCTGGAATGTTTTCATCAAAAACCTTAATTTCTTTTCGACGTCTTGGATGACATGGGGGTGAGTAAATTATCAGCAAAAGTTTTTTTTAAAAGTGAACTACTTCTTTAAGCCTTCTTAATTCGTTATATTTTCTGAAGTAGCCTACGTGCATAAGTTATCATCATCAACTTTTAACTATAAATATCCATCTGTCTATATCATAAAGTACACAACCAAACAATGAAAAAAATGTTGTAATTAAGACTGTAACATGTCGAGAAGAAAGCAGCACGTCAGCGTCTCTTTTGAAATCTTTCTCCTGCATTAGCTCTATCCAACATTAACTGGTGTTTTTTTGTAATCTCCGATCATGTTTCCTTTTACGATCTATTTTTGGACGTTTTGGGTGACGAGGATTTGTAATGCAGCCTTTTAAACTTGCCGGGCAGTGAGCCTCCGCTTCTGCTGCTTTAAAGGGTTAGTTCACCCAAAAATGAAAATTAAGTCATTAATTACTCACCCCCATGCTGTACCAACCCCGTAAGACCTTCGTTCATCTTCGGAACACAAATAAAGATATTTTTGATTGAATCTGAGGGCTGGATCAGTCTTCCATAGACAGCCTGAGGGACTGCCTCTTGACGGCCCAGAAAGTCATTAAAAGAAAAGGTTTAAATATTCCATGTGCCTACAGTGGCTCAACTATAACTTTATCAAGCGACGAGACTACTTTTTGTGCGAAAAAAAACGTAAATAACGACTTTATTCGACTTTCCATTACTTCCTTATGGGCGCATGCCCGAGAACTGAGACGAAACCGTTCTTCTTCGACTACTTTTTGTTACCGGCTGCTCACCGCTTAGGAGTTTTACCGCCCCCTACCGTATAAGATGACGTACTGATATAGCCGGAGGCGCAAAACGTTCTGTTTACAAGCAGTATGTCATCTTATACGGTAGGGGGCGGTAAAACTCCTAAGCGGTGAGCAGCCGGTAACAAAAAGTAGTCGAAGAAGAACGGTCTCGTCTCAGTTCTCGCGCATACGCCCATAAGGAAGTAATGGAAAGTCGAATAAAGTCGTTATTTACGTTTTTTTTTTCGAATAAAAAGTTTTCTCGTCGCTTGATAAAGTTATAGTTGAGCCGCTGTAGGCACATGGAATATTTAAACCTTTTCTTTTAATGACTTTCTGGGCCGTCAAGAGGCAGTCCCTCAGGCTGTCTATGGAAGAGTGATCCAGCCCTCAGATTCAATCAAAAATATCTTTATTTGTGTTCCGAAGATGAACGAAGGTCTTACGGGGTTGGTACAGCATGGGGGTGAGTAATTAATGACTTAATTTTCATTTTTGGGTGAACTAACCCTTTAAGTCACGTCACACCGGCTCTGAACGAAAGCGCACTGTGGAAACTCGTTGGCCTTGTACTTTATGTCCCTCTCTGCTATTATAGTTTTTCAAGATGGCGGATCTACATGGAAGCCTCCGCGGACTCACCTGTCCCATGTATATAAAGATAATAAATTCTTTGTTTACGAGGATAAGTCAGATAATTGGCAAAGGTATTTGTACACCATTGAGGACATATTTATGAATAAAAATATTGATTTTAAATAATAAAAAATACATAAAAAGTCACACATAGTCCCTTGTTCTTCCATTCAAAATTCAGAAAACGCACCCATGATTTTTAAATACAGTCCCAGTGTTATTGTACTATCATTGTTATACTAGTTATTTTTATATTGTCTGTTTTCATTTTAGTTATGTCTATAATTTTTTATTAAGTTAAGGTTTAGTGCTTCAGCTTATTAAACTAAGCAAAAATCAGAAATGTTGCTTTAGCATCTAGCTGAAATAAAAGTTTACATTTATTTTATTGCCGTTCATATTTATTTTATTTGAAGTAATGCAAGTGTTTTTATGGTTTCAGCTTTAGTTAACGATAATAACCCCGTTTCATCTGTCTATCTATTGTCTGCAGATGCACAATATTTTATGCTGCGATTAACGGATAATTAGAGTGTGGCAAGACTTAAAATCAACATTTAGAAGCGAGATCTTTCTACTTCCACATGCAATATGAGGGGTTATAGAAAGTTAATGAAAGTCTGAGGTGTGTTGTGATGTTGGGCTGGAAACATAATTCAAGATCTCAGTGCAGTGTAATGCCAGCTGGGACCCACAGCCCTCTCTCTCTCTCTCTCTCTCTCTCTCTCTCTCTGTGTGTGTCTTTCTCACTGCTTCAAGGCTTTAGGCTATGCAGAAACGTTCTTCTATTCTCACTTGTGCTTTTCTCTGCTTGTTGATCTCTCTCTCTCTGTGGTCAGCCCTGATCTCACTGACCTTTAAAATAAAGAGTTAGACTATCAATCTAGAGTCTACACTGGTAGCACCCTTCTAAGGGATCATCCTGAATTCGTTTTAGACCTGAGCCAGTAGCTGTGTTACCATCCACCTATTATTATTCGCATTTCAGATATCGCATAAAAAACGCTGGATTGAAACGCCAAGATGTTCATAAATTCTAAAAACTAAATCAAAAAGCAACTGGTGGTGACTGCTGATTGGCTCTTTTCTTTAGAAGGCGGGACTTGTTTTACTAGAGCGGCCATATTTGGGCGTTCCTATTTGTCCCATTCATTTACCTGTGGTCTAGAGTCTAGAGTCTGTCTGTCTTTAATGATATGAGCAGAGATGGATGTTACAGCATCTCTTCCCTTCTCATTGTGTCCTCTCTCTCTCTCTCTCTCTCTCTCTCTCTGTATACCATTGGGACTCGTGCCACGCTGTGTTGGGTGGCACCCATGTGCCCTCGACTGCTGACTCCTACACTTCCATTGTGAGATTTATGCTAAACAGGCATATCTTAATTGCATTATTCAAAATAATTAGCTAATATATTTTTGCATAATGACAAGGTAAGCAAATAGTGTCTCTGTGCTCTGTGTGCCGTGCCTGAGAAACTTTGCAAAATTAATAGACTCCCAAAATTACTAATTACCTCGTTTTTCCCTGCATTTCAGAGAGGACTCGCTTCCTCCTGAGTGCTGCAACGTGTGTGTGTGTGTGTGTGTGTGTGTGTGTGTGTGAGCGTGTGTGAGTGTGTGAGAGCGTGTGTGAGTGTGAGCGAGCGTGTGTGAGTGTGAGCGAGCGTGTGTGTGTGAGAGACAGAGAGAGTGTGTGTGTGTGTGTGAGAGAGAGATAGTCTTTGTAAGAGTGTCTGTGTGTAAGAGAGAGTGTGTGTGTGTGTGTGTGTGTGTGTGTGTGTGTGTATAAGTGTCTGTGTTGGTGTCTGTCTGTGTGAGTGTATGTTTGTGTGGGAGAGAGAGTCTTTGTGAGCGTCTGTGTGTAAGCGATAGTGTGTTTGTGTGTGTGTGTGTGTGTGTGTGAGCAATTGATCTAAAGCATATGTATATAATGCATAATAATATAAATGTTATCTTTATAATAACTTTATTATCAGGCATGTTTTCTCAAGGAATCGTAAACCATTATAAAACAACACACATATTTTTGACTATACCTTTTTTATTGTGTAATGCATTATAACATTTCATGAAATGCATTATATTCGTTAGTGGAAGAACATATTATAATACTTTGACATATCATAATTAAATACCCAATTTTTTGTTTCATGAAATGCATCATTATAACCATGAATATGTAAGTTTTATAATGCATAAATACTACATGATAAATACCCTTTTTATTCTATTATAATGCATTACACTCTTTAGTGGTATAACCACGCATATGTAAGTGTTATAATGCATTATAACGGTTTCTGATCTACAGTACATGCTACACAATGATATCAATTAATCTTACTCTAGATAATGAATATTTTCTTTATTTGTGGAAAGTAGCGAACACTTATCTTCCCGAAGATGAACTGGCCTCTCCAGTGGAGTGCATTATTTAAACTCTCCTCTGCTTGAGCTTTTAAAGCACAAACGCTGTTTTCTTACCGCACCATAATCACAGTAATTAATAGAGCGGTTTCAGTATCTCTGACTATCAGGTGCTGGTCGTTCATCAACGCGGCATTAATGAACGTTTGGGCTGGAGTTTCACAGGCTTTATTAAGCAGATCTGTAGTGGTTTGTAGAGTTCCTGACACCCTGCTTTTCCCACTAAAACTTCTTCTTCGTCTCTCTCTCTGCTGAAATCATTAGCTGTACAATGACCCAAACATAGTGCTCAAACAGTTATAGTCATGCTTTAAAATGCCTGAATGTAATTGCATTAAACATAAAATAGGATTTATTTATTCTAAAGGAAGATGGCATAGGCAAAGCTGTTATTGGTAGTTGCCAGGGTGTTGCTAGGCAAGTAAGGTGTTCTGAGTAGTTGTTTGCTGGTTGCTATAGGGTGTTCTGGGTCGTTGCCAGAATGTAGCTAGGCAGTTTTTTACGATGTTCTGAGAAGTTGTTTGCAGGTTGCTAGGGTGTTCTGGGTGGTTGCCAGGATGTAGCTAGGCAGTTTTTATGATGTTCTGAGAAGTTGTTTGCAGGTTGCTAGGGTGTTCTGGGTTGTTGCCAGGAAGTAGCTAGGCAGTTTTTAAGGTGTTTTGAGAAGTTGTTTGCAGGTTGCTACTCTGGGTGGTTGCCAGGATGTAGCTAGGCAGTTTCTAAGCTATTCTGAATAGTTATTCACAGGTTTCTCGGGTGTTCTGGATGGTTGCCAGGATGTAGCTAGGCTGTTTGTTATGTGTTCTGAGTAGTTGTTTGCAGGTTGCTTGGGTGTGCTGGGTGGTTGACTGGATGTAGCTAGGCAGTTTCTAAGGTATTCTGAATAGTTATTCACAGGTTTCTAGGGTGTTCTGGGTGGTTGCCAGGATGTAGCTAGGCAGTTTTTAAGGTGTTCTGAGTAGTTGTTTGCAGGTTGCTAGGGTGTTCTGATTGAGTGCCCTGAATGTTGCTAGACAGTTTCTAAGGGATTCTGAGTAGTTGTTTGCAGGTTGGTGTTCTGGGTGGTTGCCAGGAAGTAGCTAGGCAGTTTTTAAGGTGTTCTGAGTAGTTGTTTGCATGTTGCTAGGGTGTTCTGGGTGGTTGCCAGGATGTAGCTAGGCAGTTTCTAAGGTATTCTGAATAGTTATTTACAGGTTTCTAGGGTGTTCTGGGTGGTTGCCAGGATGTAGCTAGGCAGTTTTTAAGGTTTTCTGAGTAGTTGTTTGCAGGTTGCTAGGGTGTTCTGAGTGGTTGCTAGGAATGTTGCTAGACAATTTCTAAGGGATTCTGAGTAGTTGTTTGCAGGTTGGTGTTCTGGGTGGTTGCCAGGAAGTAGCTAGGCAGTTTTTAAGGTGTTCTGAGTAGTTGTTTGCAGGTTGCTAGGGTGTTCTGGGTGGTTGCCAGGATGTACCTAGGCAGTTTCTAAGGTATTCTGAATAGTTATTCACAGGTTTCTAGGGTGTTCTGGGTGGTTGCCAGGATGTACTGTTTCTAGGCAGTTTCTAAGATATTCTGAATAGTTATTCACAGGTTTCTAGGGTGTTCTGGGTGGTTGCCAGGATGTAGCTAGGCAGTTTCTAAGGTATTCTGAATAGTTATTCACAGGTTTCTAGAGTGTTCTGGGTGGTTGCCAGGATGTAGGCTGTTTCAAACGTGTTCTGAGTTGTTGTTTGCAGGTTGCTAGGGTGTTCTGGGTCGTTGCCAGGATGTAGCTAGGCAGTTTTTAAGGTTTTCTGAGTAGTTGTTTGCAGGTTGCTAGGGTGTTCTGAGTGGTTGCTATGAATGTTGCTAGACAATTTCTAAGGGATTCTGAGTAGTTGTTTGCAGGTTGGTGTTCTGGGTGGTTGCCAGGAAGTAGCTAGGCAGTTTTTAAGGTGTTCTGAGTAGTTGTTTGCAGGTTGCTAGGGTGTTCTGGGTGGTTGCCAGGATGTACCTAGGCAGTTTCTAAGATATTCTGAATAGTTATTCACAGGTTTCTAGGGTGTTCTGGGTGGTTGCCAGGATGTTGCTAGACTGTTTTTTAAGGTGTTCTGAGAAGTTCAAAGGTTGCTATATAGGGTGTTATTAGTGGTTGTCAGGGTGTTGCTATGCAGTTTCTAAGGTGTTCTGAGTTGTAGTCGCACAGGTTGCTAGGGTGTTTAATGTCTATATGAGTTTAATAGTTGGTGTTGGAGGTGATGAGCACAAGTACTGGCAAACACAACTAATAAAGCTCAGAGGATGTTGTACAAATGGTCTGTATGGGATGAACATTCGTCTGTTTTTGCTGTCAAAACTAACATTGATGTCTTCCTGTCACATTCTTAATTAAGGACCTCAGTGGAAAGCTTGAATAACGAACAGCTCCGGTCTTAACGAGACCCAGTTTTGGCACCGACTCAACGGCTGCTATGACAACTCGCGGCCCTATAGGAGCGGACAACAGACAGTGAGCGGCATTAGAGCCTCTGCCCAAAGAACACAATAGATCACAACTTCATGGATCCCCCAATTTAGACTTCAACCCGCTTGTTTAAGGAGGAACGTTCGCTTCGGTCCTCCTTCCCGAATGGCATTGGATCCGGACCACCTTAATGTTCAGTCCCTGCCAGCGAGGCGAGCTTTGTTCAAACTGACAGGAATTGGCAGGCAGCCATTTTGTTCGCAAATTTGCATAAACGCCAAATGGTGTCTGTTTCCTGTAGGTCTTCTAGAATTCTCTTTAAGCAGAGCTGTGTGTGTGTGTGTGTGTGTGTGTGTGTGAGAGAGAGCTTCATCAGGACACACTCCTCCTCATCCCTGTTGTGAAGTCGATGAGTTTCACACTGATGCATATGCGTCGTGCCGTACCTTATTTTAGATGGATTATTCCATGACCCCATGAAACAACAAGCTAGGAGACGTGAAACTGTCCTGCATTTCATGCTTTTCCCATCATCTTTGTTAGGGAACGTCCCCAAAAGCCGTCATTTCACCCTAAAATCAAAAGGAAATAAGAAGCTCTATTCTGCTGAATTCTGCTTTTTTTGAACTGTGACGTTATTTTTATGACAATTAAGCACATTTTTGATTCAAATTGTGAATGATGATTATTTATTGTTCTTCCTTCAGTTTATGCTAAACTAAAATATTAAAATAAATGGTTACACTTTATTTGGGTAACACTTTATTTTACTGTGTCCCTGTTACATGTAGTTACTCTAATTACTAAATTGTTCATAATTACATGCAACTAACACTAATCCAACTCTAACTCTATACTACGTACGTGTAGTTTCTTAATATTAATCAATACTTAAATATAAAAATACAGTGTTACGTTGACACCTTAAAATAAACAGTTCCACTTTATTTTAAGGTGTCTTAGTTACAGTGTAATTCTATATTTAAATACTGAGTAATTATAATTAACTAAATGTACTTATATAGAGTTAGGGTTTGGATTGGGATTAGTTGAATTAGATTATGCATAATTTGTAACTGCATGCAACAAGGACATTGTAAAATAGTGTCACCAAATAAATTTGATAATTTATTTAATTAAATCTATTTATTACAATATTTTTGATCTTTGAAGGAATGGGATTCACACAAAAACCTTTTACAAATGTAAAATACGTAAAAGCATAACAAAAATGATAATATAAGAGTTTTAACGGTTTAATCTGCTCTGATAGTTGCGTTTTGTAACTATTAGTTGTCAAGTCTAGTCAATTATATATCACAATCGCAACTGTTTGTTTATCTGCTAAATACAACTATACGGCATGAAGATTTTAATATGATATAATAATTAACATCATGATTTCTGCTTCTTTGAAACAATGTGTGCTATGAAAAGAGCTTTACAAATAAATTTGACTTGACTAGTTTACTGAAGATTATGTTTTAAAATCATTTAGTTATGCTGTCAAATGTTTGTTTAGGCCTAATTATTTATTGCAGATGTCAAAAGTGCAGAAAACGCATTGAACACAAACTCTCTCCGTTGCCACATCACATCAAAGCATCTAAAGTCGCACCAATAAACACTGTAAAAGTAGTTCAGAGGTCATAGGGGAAGATTATCAGTGAATAACCACTTAAATGTGAGTGTTCTTCACATAATTCATGAAATTACAACTTTTTATGGTGTGTTTTTGTTCATTTTTGTTGTTTTGAAAGTAATTTTGGTCACTTTAAGTACATCTTCCTACATCTTGCAAACAAATCTCGATTTTAGGGTGAAATGCGACATGGGCGTGACCAAACGGTCCATCATTATTGGCTGAAAGAGACTCACGGAGAACACCGGGATCACCTAACCCTGTGTTCTCCATAATACTCGTCTCATTACTTTTAAATAACATCAGGCGCACAAATATTTAAACAAGCATCTGTGAGATGAGAGGAAATCATGCAAATATGAAAAGGCCCTGGAAATGAAGGATTGTGGGATGCGGGCGGCTGACATCTTGGCACGGTGAGCTGATCAATTAGTCTAATCACACCAGTGTCAGCGCTGAGGTTGCATTAATATTCAATTAATGGTCTGAATCCCTCCTAAAGCTTCTAGAGCCTTCTGGTGCGCAATCCGACACCCCGCGCTCCCATTGGCTGTCGAGTGTTTCATCGCTATGGAAATAGCAATCGTTGCGTCGCTATGGTTGGAATGTGTGCGGTGACTTTAGGTCTTTACTGACCTAAAACACGTTTGCAAATAAAACCAAACGCGATTTTTAGACAAGAAGTTCGGCGTACCGAATAACCCAACACAACAAAAACTGTCTGTGTACAATGTTTTTTTTTCCTCTGTCTCTCTCTCTCCCCCAGAGCGGTTTCTCCTGGAGCAGATGGATGTTGTTCAGGCGCTGTTTTGTGTGTGTGTGTGTGTGTGAGTGAGCGAGAGATTCCAGTATCCCGCTTTTCCAGGTCAGGGAGGATTTGGTTCTGCCTGGCTGCCTGGTTTGGGCTCTTATACTTGGCTTAATTAGTTAATGTTACTAATATGTTATTTGAGTGTTTGGGTTATTGGGCCTTTGACCCTTTTTTTTTTTTTGCAAAGCTAAATCATATTTGAGTATAAAAACCTTGTTTCAAACAAACTCATATATTTCTATTTAAATATGATTTCGCTTTGCAAAAAAGCGGTCATGCCCAATAACCCAAACACTCAAACAACATACTAGTAACATCAATTAATAGTACATATATAAACCATATCATAATTTTGGTTTTAAATAAAGAGCATGATTCTCTCATGATTTGAATTAAGTGATCACTGAGAATGTGCTAGTAAATTTGACAAATAATTACAAAAAAATGGCAACTAACATCTAAAATCGAATTATTTATTGTATTTTTCTTGTAAAATGGTGATATTTACTTGCTACTTCGAAAAATAAACAGCTGGAGTAAAATAGTTTGCCAAGTTAATGTACGAAAGTAACTAAAAATGAAATATAAATTAAAACCTATATAGATAGACATTAAAAAACTGAGAATGACAAAAATACAACGAAATTACTCAATTATTCAAACTATTTATAAGAAACTAAAATATATCATTGATACTATTATTTTTTTTTTTTGTTACAAATAAAATGTGTGCTGCATAGTACATACAGTAGTATATAAACCAAATCACAATTTTGGTTTAAAATCTCCCACGATTTTAAACAGACAACTAAAGAAAAATATAGAATCCGGTTTGAGTGAATGATTCAATGACTCGCTCATAAATTCTTCGGAAAGGTGATTTACTCTATTTTGATCACTACCGTACACATCTCTGTTTATATCTGAACTATAATATTTTATTCCAGTGCTTCTGTGATCATATGAATGATTTTAAGACAGAAATAATGAAACTGTGGTTGAAAAGGCTGTTGTTTCATATCTACACATGACACCGGCTCTCTCAGGATCAGAACACAGATCTGAATGTTCGTTTTTATCAAAATTAGTATTGAAGTATCCCATACTGGAATAAAAAAAAACTGCTAAAAACCACAAGCATGTATTCATATGCTAGTATGAAGACATGCATTTAAATGAGGATGTATGACAGATGTATCATATTATATCATAAAGCTAATTATGACTTCAGACTAAGCATTTTTACAATTTACAGATCTTTTTTTTTCCTTCTCAAATGAGGACGTCCCCAGATTTACCATAAAAAATAAATGCATTTATCGTGCCTCTCTTTGTCTGTGTTCGTGTGCATGTGAATGTTTGTCAGATCTGTGCCGTTCAACCTCTGGCCTTCGGAGAACTTCACCATCTGTTGTGCTGCTAAAACTAGAGCGCGTTCTGTACACCAACTCCTCGTTCACACCAAACATCATCTCCTCTTCTGTAATCTACAGCTTTACTCTCTTACTCTCTGTCTTTTAGCTCCTGTATCCACAAGCTCGGGATAAATCAGCTTCAGAAACCTGAAACGTCGTGTTTAAGAAGTGCCACGGCTTTCAAAAGCAGGAACGCGGATGAAAGATTTATGAAGTGTTGGACGCAATTAAACGAGCTGATGCTCAATTCTCGTCTCCGTTTCACCTGTGGCCCACCAGACGGCAGAACCCGTGTGTGAGCACAGGTTGAGCCCAGACAGCACCAGGTAGTGTGTGTGTGTGTGTGTGTGTGTGTGCAGACGGGTCCCACAGGGTGAGCTACTACAGCTGTAGACAGACACCGAATTTGCTGCATCTGCTGTCCTGACATCTGCAGACTGGGCCGAAGACGTGTGTGTGTGTCTGTGTGTGTACAGTCATTCTGCTGAAGTCAGAGACCTGACTTCAGTGGAACAACAATGCAAAGTAATATTATTAGGGGAAAAAATAAATGACGATAATATAATCATTTAATAATAAAAACAAAAATAACAATGAATGAATGATGTATTTATATAGCGCTTTCATATTTACTACTGTACAAACAAAATCCACTTGGGTGATGCGACGATAACTCACCCCTTACAAAAAATAATGTATGCATAGA
This sequence comes from Pimephales promelas, assembly GCF_016745375.1. Next base: position 4,480,944 of record NW_024121688.1, on the reverse strand, counting down.
TGTTTGTATTTAATAATAAAGCAAAAAAAAAAAAAAAAATGCATGCATTTAGAACATGTTTCATGCCTGTGTACGCATCTAATTGCGCATGTAAATGAAATCTGAAAAAAAAATTGTTTAATAGTTTTGTAATTATTATTATTTATAATATTATAATATATGATAAAACATGAAATAATAATATAATAAATAAAAAAAATATATATATATTCATGCATACACAGACACAAAAAACATTTACAGAGGTTTTTTGATACACATGTACAGATAATATGCATATTTTAAATGTATATATTTATAAATAAATATATATAATATTACACCAAATAATAATACATCATTTAATTTGTTTAGTGTCAAATATGGTTATCGTTAAAGAGTCATCAGATCTACATTGATCTCAAATGAGTTTCATACTGTACGTTTTAGAAAAGTGTCAGTGAAGGGTAGGAGGTGGTGTGTGTGTGAGAGAGTGAGTATGTGAGCGTTTGGTGTGTGTTAGCATGTGAGTGTGTGTTTGTGAATGTGCGTGTGTGTGTGAGAGAGAGAGAGAATGTGTGTGAGAGAGTTTGTGTGTGAGAATGTAAGTGTGTATGTAAGCATGTGTATTGTTAGTTTGTGTGTGAGAGAGTGTGTGGGTGCACGCCAGTGTATGTATGTGAGCGTGTGTGCGCGTGAGTGTGTGTGTGTGAGAGAGAGATAATGTGTGAGAGAGATTTTTTTTGCGTGTGTGTGTGTGTGAGAGAGTGAGTTTGTGTGAGTGTGTGCGTTTGTGCGCATGTGAGTGTGTATGTGAGCGCGAGTGTGTGAGGGTGTGTATGCATGCACGCGTGTGTGTGTGTGTGTAGTGTGGTTCAGAGGTTTGAGCAGCTGTGCTCTGGCAGGAGTGTGTTTGGGGTGTTCAGGGGTCCAGGTGCCTCGTCTCTGGCGTCGCCTGCAGTGCTGCCGTCGGGCTGAGAGGTAATCAGGCAGCAAAGCACTTCTGACGGACCGCACACAAAATACACACACAAAACTACTCAGCACACTACTAATTTCATTTGGCCCGCAGGAAAACCTGCGAGAGAGACAGATACAGAGAGAGAGACCGATCGAGATGCTGTGATGAAGTCGTTTTAGACATTCCACATAATGGATCTCTCATCCAAAAACGATGTCAGTCAAATGAACATTTCAGTTGAACATAACATACAGTGTGTTTGTGTGTGTGAAATGCTGTCAGCCCTGTGAATGATGAAATAAACCTGCTTGTATTTGGATTTGTCCAGTTGTCATCCGTACAGGGAAAAACACGAGCAGATCTCCAGTTCCAGAGAGACGCTTAATGTCTCGACATCTGGGAAAACCGCACCAGTCCATCAGTGCGCATGAAAACATCATTTATTCATTCTTTATGCATTATTTACATCTATTGTCAGTATTTTAATTAACACCAGCATTTTGTGTTGGTAAGTCAATCTTATGTTCTTTTTCATACTCATATTCGTCATATTCTTTTGTGTGTAAATCCAGGTTGGAGACCTGATCCTTTCCCTATAAATCCAACAAAGGACGTGAGGGGAACAAAATGTATGTATTTTTTTCTTTCCTTAAATTTATTTATTATTCTATCTTTATATATAAAATAAAATGATTTTAATTAAATGATATCAAATATGTAATGTCAATTTCATATGTATGTTTTTTTTTCTTTCTTACATTTTTGTCATATTTTTGGATTTCCTTTGCAAATAAATGCTGTTCTTTTGAACTTTATTCATCAAAGAATTCTTAAAATATAAAATGCATCAGTTTCCACAAAAGTATGAACTGTTTTCAACAGTAATAATAATAAGTTTCTTAAGCATCAAATCAGGAAGAAACACAGTATATAATATATTTACATTGAAAATAATTATTTTGAATCTTAATAATATTTTACAATTTCTACTGTATTTGTTTGCATTTTTTGGGGGGTATCACATATTTTTATATTTTGTTTAAATTATCCAAGTATTGTAGAGCCAAAAGACAAAATGGTTTAATTCCATCCAGGTAAAAATATTCTCTTTCTCAGATAGAATTTACTGGTTGCGTTTTACTCTTTCCAATATCTATACTAATAGATCTTCTTGAATGCATGTCATTCGTCACAGACACACTTTCGCACACTGGTGTAATGCGTGTGTGTGATGCTGTTCAGGCTGTCTGCACCTGTTCGCTATAATGCTGAGGATCCAGCAGGTGTGTGTTACTCCTGAACAGGTCATTAATTTTCATATTTACTGACCTGAGCTTCGTTACCTGCTCATTTCATTGCCTTTTTGATTCCTATTGTTTCTTTGAAAGCAATTACAGAACAATAGTATGTGTAATTAAAGCATAATCAAGTAATGTGAGGCCACGGCTTCACTCAGAGACAATTAAAACACACTCTCGCACACATGCATCGCTCTGTCTTTCTCAGGTGCGCACCAAACAGGAGTTCAGGTACAGACGAGCACCTGTAGTGTTCATTAATAGTGAGTGAGTGAGCGAGAGAGCGAGAGTGTATGTGAGAATAAGTGTGCTTGAAAGTGAGTGAGGGATTGTGCGTGTGAGAGTGCGTGCGTGAGTGAGCGTGAGAGGGAGTGTGTTTGCGTGAGAGTGAGTGAGTCAGTGTGCGTGTGAGTGAGCGTGCATGTGAATGAGCGTGCATGAGAGTGTGTGTGCGTGAGAGTGAGTGAATGTGCGTGAAAGTGAGTGTGTGCGCGTGAGAGAGTGTGTGCGTGAGAGTGTGTGCGCGTGAGAGTGAGTGAGTGCGCATGAGAGTGAGAATGCGTGAGTGGGAGTGAGTGCACGTGAGAGTGAGAGAGTGCACGTGAGAGTGAGTGCATGTGAGTGTGTGCATGAAAGTGAGTGTGTGCGCGTGGGAGTGAGTGCGCATGAGAGTGAGTGCACGTGAGAGTGAGTGGGAGTGAGAGTGAATGTGTGCACGTGAGTGGGAGTGAGAGTGTGTGTGAGAGAGAGTGAGTGAGCGTGTGTGAGAGTGAGTGCGTGTGAGAGTGAGTGCATGTGAGAGTGAATGTGTGCTCGTGAGAGTAAGCGTGTGTGAGAGTGAGTGAGTGTGCGTGAGATTGAGTGTGCGTGAGATTGAACGTGCGTGAGATTGAATGTGTGCGTGTGAGAGTGAGAGGGAGTGTGCATGAGATTGAGTGTGCATGAGTGTGTGTGCGTGTGAGAGTGTGCGTGTGAGTGAGTGTTTGCGTGAGAGTTGAGAGTGTGGGTGAGAGTGTGTGTGCGTGAGAGTCTGTGCGTGAGAGTCTGTGCGTGAGAGTGTTTGTGCGTTAGAGTGTGAGTGAGTGGGAGTGTGCGTGCGTGGGAGTGTGCGTGTATGAGAGTGCATGGGAGTGCGTGAGAGTGAGTGAGTGTGTGTGCGTGAGAGTGTGTGCGTGGGAGTGAGTGTGCATGAGAGAGAGTGAGTGTGTGTGCGTGGGAGTGAGTAAGTGAGTGTGCGTCAGATTGTGAGTGCGTGGGAGTGTGTGAGAGTGTGTGTGTGCGTGAGAGTGTGAGAGTGTGTGTGCATCAGAGTGTGTTTGTGTGTGTGTGTGAGAGTGAGTTTGTGTGAGTGTGAGTGAGTGGGAGTGTGCGTGCGTGGGAGTGTGTGAGAGTGTGTGTGTGCATCAGAGTGTGTTTGTGTGTGTGTGTGTGAGAGTGAGTTTGTGTGAGTGTGTGTGCGTGTGAGAGTGTGCGTGTGAGTGAGTGTTTGCGTGAGAGTTGAGAGTGTGGGTGAGAGTGTGTGTGCGTGAGAGTCTGTGCGTGAGAGTGTTTGTGCGTGAGAGTGTTTGTGCGTTAGAGTGTGAGTGAGTGGGAGTGTGCGTGCGTGGGAGTGTGCGTGTATGAGAGTGCATGGGAGTGCGTGAGAGTGAGTGAGTGAGTGTGTGTGCGTGAGAGTGTGTGCGTGGGAGTGAGTGTGCATGAGAGAGAGTGAGTGTGTGTGCGTGAGAGTGTGTGCGTGGGAGTGAGTGTGCATGAGAGAGAGTGAGTGTGTGTGCGTGAGTGTGTGTGCGTGGGAGTGAGTGTGCATGAGAGAGAGAGAGTGAGTGTGTGTGCGTGAGAGTGTGTGCGTGGGAGTGAGTAAGTGAGTGTGCGTCAGATTGTGAGTGCGTGGGAGTGTGTGAGAGTGTGTGTGTGCGTGAGAGTGTGAGAGTGTGTGTGCATCAGAGTGTGTTTGTGTGTGTGTGTGAGAGTGAGTTTGTGTGAGTGTTTGTGAGTGAGTGGGAGTGTGCGTGTATGAGAGTGCATGGGAGTGCGTGAGAGTGAGTGAGTGAGTGTGTGTGCGTGAGAGTGTGTGCGTGGGAGTGAGTGTGCATGAGAGAGAGTGAGTGTGTGTGCGTGAGAGTGTGTGCGTGGGAGTGAGTAAGTGAGTGTGCGTCAGATTGTGAGTGCGTGGGAGCGTGTGAGAGTGTGTGTGTGCGTGACAGTGTGAGAGTGTGTGTGCATCAGAGTGTGTTTGTGTGTGTGTGTGAGAGTGAGTTTGCGTGAGTGTTTGTCTGTGTGTGTGTGTGTGTGTGTGAGAGAGAGAGTGTGTGTGTATGAGTGTGGGTAATATGAATTAGAAAACCCCACCCACACATACTCACAAGTGTTGAGATCTGAATCACAATGAGCTTAAAATGGCTGTAAATCTGTGAGTAATGAATGATCCGAACAGAAGGTGTCTATTAGTAAAAAAAGCCAAACAGTTAGTAGTGACAAATAATACGATAGTTACTAATTATTGTATTGTTGTTTTGTTTTTGCATTTTGCAAATCACTGCAATAGTTTTTCTCCTCTGGAAATCCCCAGTATTGTCAAGTTTCCTGATCATTCCTCGGTTTTCTGTCATCATGGGAACACTAGTATTCTGTATATAATTATAAACATTTAAAAATATCATATTATTGGTTGTGTATTATTGATGTAGTGATGCTTTTTCCCAGAAATGACATCAAATTCCATGTTTAATTTGCCAAATCTCCATAAGGCAATGCTGTAGATACACTATAAGCTCAAACACTGACAAGGACTTTCTCATTTCAACAATATTATTTTGATTATTCTCTTATTGTGTGTTCATATATAACCCAATCTTTCTCTTCTCTCCTTTCCAAAAATGTGAAATCAGGATCATGATTTGTCATTTTTTCGGTAAACATCCAGCTTGAAGCCTTGTTTACCGCCATCATCCTTCCATCTGTGTGTTTCTCGTTCGCTCCGCTCTTTATTAATAAGTGTGTGGCCACTTCGGTCCAAACTTCATTTCCTGCGTTCGTCTGATTGCGTGAATAATTTCGCGAGTAATTAGAAGTGACGTCATCGCTGCCACTTACAGAGATGCTTTACACAGACTCGCGTTAGTCAGAGGATCAAAAACAACCTTGTCCTGATATATCAATCATCTCGCTCTAATTAGTGGATGGATTTGGTATCTTGTAACTGTTATTAGTGTATTGTGTGTCTTCTGTTGAAGCCAATTGAGCTGTTCCTTTCTGCTCAGATGCAGACGCTGTTAAGAGGCGATCGAGCGCTTTATCAGATGAGTCCTAATTATCAGACCGCAAATACACTTCAAAGAGACACTACACACACAAATCGTGTGTCCACTAAAACACATGGAAGTCAAAGGAGCAAGAAACATGCCGCTTTTCCTTTTGGCAAAGCACTTGGATAATAATAGCATCACACTAATATCAAGTTATAATCTGAAAACAACATTACACACACTAAAGAAACAAAAAGGCATAATATGACCCCTTTAATAGGCTTAATAAATTAGTAAATGTCTAATTAATATGAACTAAGATTAATAAATGCTGCAAAAGTATTGATTAACTAATGTTAACAATTGTAACATTATTGGAAAGTATTCCTGGTCTGTCTTTGTTTTCGACAAATAAATTAACCACATACACATACAGGTTTGGAACAACATGAGGGAAACTAAACTAAATAAATGAGTGCCACTGGTTTCTTAATGTGTTTTCACTAAGAAGTGTAATAAGAAGCAGATTATATTCACTATAGTATCTCTCTGATGGAGAATTATTATATTTTGTGGGGAAAAGCAGCGAGAAACGCACTGTGACAGATCATATGATCTCCTCTCACTTTCAAACACCTGCGAATGAGTGTGTGTGAGAGTTCTTTAGCGTAGCGTTTAGCCTGAATCTGACAGGGTGCTAAGAGCGTCTGTTTTTACCTCCAGCGAAACACACAGAGAGAGAGATGTGGAAGTGAAGATGGCAGCCGTGCAGTTTTGGCAGCGCTAGCAGATCTTAGTGCTAAATTGTAGCGGTGACGTGACGCTGTGTGATGTGTGAGTTTACGAGTGCCGCCAAATCAACGGCCGCGGAGAAACATGCATCCGGGCTTCAGCTGTACAGCATCCCAGCCTTTACTCTAGAACTGTGGAAATAGTTTTATTTTTTTTTAAAGTTTTAGTTTTGGTTTTGGTTTTGGTTTAGTTTAGTTTATATATGCTACTGTTAACCGCAGCATTATTTAAATCAGTTCTTCATGCTATTTTTTTTTTTTTTTTTTACATAAAGCATCACCAAGGTCATGGGTTCGATTCCCTGAGAATGCATGAAATAATAAAAAAAAAATTACACCTTAAATAAAATGTCCCACATTAGATGAAACTATTAGCCAAATATGTAAATTTAAAGATATACCCACCCCTTTATGTCACATAAAACAAAATCTGATTGGTCACATTACAATGAGTCAAACAACCTCCTCCTGTCACTTAAAGCCTAGTTCACACTTCATAATTTAAAAAGTCGGGCTGAAATGTGCGGTTCACACTACATGACTAGCTCTCAGTGAAATCTGGAGTGTTCAAGTTGTTTAGCTGTTCACACCACACAACACAACGTGATTGATCCACAACAGGAGGTAACTCACTACACGAGTTGACAACGCACTACATACAGATACAACCACGATCGGATGATAAGAGCGAGAGCTGTTTCAGTACTATGGTACGGTCTAAGGCCCCGTCCACACTACTGCGTTTTCGTTTAAAAACGGAGAATTGAAACGAATACGATCTCCGTCCACACCAGCGTTTTATCTGCGTATTAGAAACGATCTCCGTCCACATTAAAACGACTGAAAACGCGGATCACGTGACCATTCACCAACATTGGGCATGCGCGTGCCGGTGTAAACAGTGAATGACGAATCAGGGAAGGATACGTCATGACTGATAACACCCAATCATAGAGCCAAGCGTCAGCCTTTGCGTCAGCGTTTCTGAAGTTCTCCGTTTTGTCTCGTCCACACTAAAACGCCGTCCGGAGATTCAAAACGCAGCTGCAGCGTTTCTAAACTTCTCCGTTTTAGGTCTTCGTTTTTTTCCGTTTTAGTGTGGACGGGAGGTGCAAACGTAGCAAAAGGTCTCCGTTTTTAAACGAAAATGCAGTAGTGTGGACGGGGCCTAAATCCTAAAAATATTCAAATAAATAACGGTTGACAACAACTCGTTCACCCAACGATTCTATCTTGTCTACAAACCACGTTTTGTCATGAAAAACCAGCAATAAAACGAACCAGAAATGACGCGAAACAGCACGGGCGCCAATACCCAGCGAAGAGGAGAACACAACACGTGAATATGGACGTCAGACAGAAACTAGTGCTGCACACTGTTTGCGCTATGATCTGCTTCTGCTCTGAGAAAAAAATGCAAAAAAAAATATATAAAAACTAAGATTTACCTGGTGTCCTCAAACCATGCGTTGCTATGATTGGCTGTACACATGACATCACTGAGACCGAGTCGCGTGACGCTCTGGATATCTAGCAGGCTAGATATTTTTCTGGGCTTGGCAACGCGTCTGCGAGCGTTTTCGCTGCGTTGTTGGCTCTTTCATACTAACAGATTGGCAAGCGTTCATCGTCCACTAATCCCCCGCGATTTGCACTCGATAACACCCTGACCTGTCGGCGAGCTCAACGATTTGCAAATCGGGCTTAAAATCCTGTTGTGTGAACTTGACTTAAGTCATCTTTCTTCTCCATTCTGATGTTCAGTTTGAACTTCAGCAGATCATCTTGATCATGTGATCCTGCCATGTGATTGGCTGATTCGATATTTGCATTAATGAGCAGTTGAACAGGTGTACCTAATTAGTGGCCGGTGATATTTCACTGTCACTTGTTTGCTTAAGTTTTTTCCGGGTGATCTTGAATGCATCAACCTGCGGTGTGGCTCAGACACGTTGCATCTTTAAAGCTGATAGATTTGATAGGTTGTGATTTTCCCCTCCCTGCGGCCCAGTGGCGAGAGCACAGATCCTGAACCCGCGTTTACCACCGCATGTGTGTTTTACGCCTGTCAGGGGCCGTTAGTCTTCTCAGACAGCAACAATCTCGACCTTTTTTTTTTTCCAAAGTGATGTTTTATTCATGACCGATCCAAGAAATGCAAGAGAGACATATAACGGAGACACAGAGAAAGAGGAGATTGATCTGCTCATATGTTAGTAATGATGCTTAATTAATGCTGACAAAAATTATAATCCTCTTAAGAATTAAGGTCATTTTCTGACCTAAATGCATGTTTAACCCATAATCTGATTACACTGAACCAATTCTGTTCTCTACAGTGTGGTCAAATACTTTAATGCTTTTGACTTTTCATGTAGTGTGTAATAAAGCTGTTTGTTTAATAAAGTCTCAAATTGCAGATAAATAGATTTTTTTTTCCTCCCAAAAGAAGCGATTTCGAACTGCTAAAACGGTCTCACTTTTTGTTACCTACGTAAAAATGTTACTAATTTGAATAGAGAGCCTAAGTCCCTCCCCTTCCGGTCAACCACCATGGGACCTCATTTCAGAAAAATATCGTATGGTAGTCAATGTCGAGAGACAACAAATATTTTGATCTCGTTTGAATTGTGCCCTGAATTACACATATAATGTTTGTCAATTTAAAAGATACATTTTAAAGTCAAGAAATTTGCAGTTTGATGTAAAACCGTTGAGGTATAAGACGTAAAAAATAAAATACGTAATTACAAAGACTACAAACCCCAAAGGCGCACATTTTCTCTCAATGAATGAAGCTAACTTTACTGAGGCTAATGTCTGTCATTGTTTCTATTGTCTTACGTTATAATCGTAACTTTACGCCGTCATGCCTGAGTGTTTTGTACCAGACTGCACACACACACGAGCAGCGTATCTCGCTCGTTGTTCCGCTTCCCGGGAGATGTAGTTCATTGAGCGATTTTCACTTGAAACTAAATGTTACAAACTGCGACGTTTGTTGACTTTCAGAATTTTCTTTTAAATTGACAAACATCATTTGTAATTCAGGGCACAGTTCAGACGGAATGAAACAATAAGTTGTCTCTCACCATTGACTACCACACATTTTTTTCCGAAATAAGGTCCAATGAGCCGGAAGCGGAGGGGCGGGATATAGACTGACTATAAGACAAGCCTATGGTTTTCATTGGCTGAACAGCATCTCTTAGCTCCGCCCTCAAACACTAGTGTATCTGAGACTGGAAGAGTTTGGTTTGTGTTGTTCATGTCGAGGAGACGCTGTTTTCTGCTGACAAAGCAAATCCATTTTAATGAGATTGATGCGGTAAAACCCACAACATCGTTGATATGATAATGAGCATTTAGTTTCTGACCCTTCACAGCACACTGAGGCGTCTGACTAATCAGAGCAGAGCGGCTCTCAGAGAGGCGGGGTTTAGAGAGACTGAATCTTCAAACGAAGCGTTTCAGACACTGTGAGAAAAGAGCAGTGGATATTATGAGGAAATTCAAGTGTGTTTTGATCTTTTATGCATGTAAAGCTGTTGTAGACTCCAGAACTAATCTAGAAACCTTCAAACTAGCGTAGTAGTGCACTTTAGAATGGTATTCATTTGCATTTGCCGCAAAAACTTGCCATTGCCATTGGTTGGCATGTTCCATAACAAATGCAAACATTTAAATTATAATCTGCAGGATTAACAGAGTTATATTACTACATGTAATTTATAATTTGTATCGTTAAATAAAACAGAATAGTAAGTCAATTAAGATCCCTGTGTGCTCCTTTAATTCAGGTGCATCACATCTTACATCGGGACGCAGAAGCTGGTGTGTATTTGAGATGATCTCCTGTCAGAAGTCAGTATAAATACAGGCTGAGTGCTTCAGGGTCAGGTGGAGCGTGACCTTTGACCTGCAGGTGTGTGTTCTTCCGCTCATTTAAAAAAAGCACATGTTCTGTGCAGAAAAAACTCTTTCTCATTTGATCTAAACTACAGTAACCATTCACAGTTCTCTGGTATCGATTAATGGTCACATGACATGCAGGTTATTCATTTATTCTTATTCATTTATTCTGATTGGCTAAACTTCACTTAAAATCTTTATATAATGAATTTTAAAAGTATTTTTAATCCTTATAATACATTGTATGCTGTATTGTAACAGTATATGGACCAGTATATAATCTCAGATTTTCTTTTCTTAATATAGTAGTAAAATATATTTAAAAGAATTCAAAAATAAATGGTGCACATTTTCTTGGCTTAATATACAGGTATGATATTATTTATTTATTTTTTAAGAATATGTGGATCAGTCCTGTTAAGTACATTTTCTTGTTGTAATATACTAGTAAAATATTACTAGTATTGTATTATAATTTTTTCTTACAAAATATATGGGTCTGTCCTGTTATGAAATATATTTGTCTTAAAATACTTGTAAAGAAGGAAAAATGTATCCAAATATAGTGCATTTAAGCTTCAAACAAAAAGTATGCCAGTTAGATGTTTTAAGCAAAAACTCACTTCATTTAGGATTTTTTTTTTATTATTTTGTTTTTTTCATGAAAACAAGACTTGATATCTTCAATCATTTTGCTTCTCCAGTAAATACATCTTGATTTAATTGTCCTGGAAAACAAGACAAAAATACAGAGGAAGAAGTTTTATTGTGACTACTTACCCCATACAGTGCATCCATTTTTTTGGATGGTAATGGTAATGCTATAAATATTCAATATAGAAATAGTTGTTTGGGGAAAAATAACTGAGAAATATTCATAGTAAAGTGTGTGACAACTAGCCCCGATCTCCTCGCTCATGTGTTTCCCAGCTTTAGAAACAGTTTGACCGAACCCGTCTAAAAGTTTCAGGTCCATCGCCGTCGATTTGCTTAATAGATGTAAATTCAGCACATCTTGTAACGACTCTTATGTGGACACCCTTAATGATGAAAGCAGGTTGGGATCAAAGACTGCTCGTAATGGCGTGTGTGTGTGAAGCAGTGCGCACTACAAAGCAGCGCACTAATAAGGGAAGTTGAGGAGAGCTCTTGACCGTGTGCAGATGCACGCGTGCCGCACAACACGCCACAAGTGCCTCTTCACACACTCCTGCCCTGACTGAATATTAATCAGACACGTGACGGCTCTCTCGTTCTAGATGACCGCGGAGTTACTTTTGTGAGCATAAAGTGCGTTTCATGAGGTCTGTTTATGATCTACAGCTGCTGCATCCAAACTGACACCCGAAAAGATCCTAAATGCACAAATAAATCCATTCAAGAGTTGGTTTTATCATTAACATATCTAAGCAAGAAACTATACTCTTTAGTAAAAGAATACACAGTCCAGTCCTGTTAGGAATTTCCTTGTTTTAATATACTGGCAAAATATTTATCTTTTTTTACAAAAAAAATATTGATCAGTCCTGTTATGAATTACATTATTTAAATATAGGTTATTGGTAAAATGTTATAAATATTATTGTCTTATAAATATACTGGTTATATATATATATATATATATATATATATATATATAATAAAAAAATTTATATAAATATTTAATAAAAATTTAATAAATATATATATATATATATATATATATATATATTTACAAAATACATGGGTAAATCCTGTTATGAAGCCCATTTTTCTTGTCTTAATATACTGCTAAAATATGTTTTACAAATTTAAGATATTAGCCAAATTAATTAGGTTTCTCTTATCTCAGTTATAAGAACGTGAGGTGGATTTTGCCTCATTTGTCATGACGTCTTACGTGAAAAACTGGTAATTTATTCAGAAACTAAATATGGAATGCTATTTAATTGTTGTTTTATAGTTTTTCTTGTGTCTACAGTTTCACGAGAGAGAGAGATTGCGTTTGTGTTGACCTTAAAATTTCTGTACCTTAAAAGTTTTATTTGAAGAATGGCAGCAAACTTTTTCCCTGTGCACAGAGATTTCTGTTCCCTTTCCTCTGAAAGCAGTAAGTCATCTTTGTTTTTGATAAAGAAGGTGGAAATGAACATGTAGTTTGATTGATGTTTGTTACATGGTCGGATCACAGTTGAGCGTGTTTCACGATACATCATTTTCGCACGCACACACACACACACACACACACACACCTGCACGGCTCTCTCTCCGCAGCTCCATGCGACAGCAAAATAATTCCTGATTTATGAGGGTTGTTGCTGTGCAGCTTCAGAATAATCCAGAGATTAATTAACGCTTGGTTCGTTGTTTTCTGATCGTTAGAACGCTGAGGGATTTTCAGGGCCAATGTCACACTAACATACAGGATCTATCCCAGCATTCCTGACTAAACTCTCTCTAACCCAATATTCACAGAAACACATAAAATGCATTTACATGTGCAAGAATGCGAATGCAGAACCGAGTAAAATCTGATTGGATGAGCCACGTTTGAAGGCTTTGCGAATCCGAAAAACTCAGATCTGTGTGATATAACCATCGGATTAATTTAATTCATATTAAAAATCTTATGATTAAAAACATTTTTTTTACCTCATAATATTTAGTTAATAACTGGATCTGGCATATATAGGACTTCTCCAAACATCAATGCGTTTAAACTCCGCCCCATATCTGTATATACTTTTGAGAGCCACGCCCACATATTAACATCCAATCAGCAGCCGATGTGCAGAATCAAGCCCCGCCCTGCATTTATTCTTTTAGCCATTAAAACTCAAAAGATTGTCACTTGTCCTGGAAAATTAAGAGAAGATTAATTATAGTAAAGTCATTGCCCTACACAGTATGACTTTTAAAACACTTATGGAGAAAGGAATATGTTAATTTAGTTCAGTAATTCAGTTTGAAACTGAAAATGAGCATAAACCTGCTTCAACCTGACTTTAATGTGGCAACTGTAAACAAACGACGGTTTGGCTAAAGAACTGTTTTAATTAGTGGAAGATTTGTTTGTTTTGATCATCATTGCTCATTCCATCCTTCCATCTTCCATGCAAAGTTTTGAATTTAACTTGTGAGCAAAATCGAAATATGGCATAAATCGAATAAATTATTGTTTCCATCCCATGTGCTCAAGAGAAATTGGTGCAAAATATCAGTAATAAACTAAGTTTCAGCACTCTGGCTGTTTTCCCTCCATCATAAATGAGTGTGTCTCAGAGCGTCAGACGAAACACAGTAAACGCTCTCTTGCTTTCGGATGCTGGTGTTTGCGAACACACTCGTGTGTGTGAGAGACGCTTCTGGAGGGAATTAAACCTAATCATTCTGATCACGCACTTTAACTTTCAGAAAAACCAAACCAACATTTGAGATGCTGCGATGTGATTGGTCCGCTGGTTACTCCAGTTATCCAATCACAGCCTCTGCTGAGGCGAAGTCACATGAGTTTCTTGTTGCATATCGAGGGATTTATTTATTAAACATGTTTCCATCATAGTTTATGTGCATGTTTTATTTATTTAATTTCTTTTTATATGTGCGTTTTTGGAACTTATGCATCAGCATTGTTTTTATGTGATATCGCAAAATGCACATTTAAAATGGGCGGATAAAAGCATAGCCTGCATCATTGCATTATTGATCGATTCCAGCATAAAAAAAACGTTTATTTCTCAAATTCCTCAGAAGTGGTTTGGTCTAATTAAACTGAACCCAGATCAGCAGGCGTGAGTCAGTTGCACGACTGTAAACAGAAGCGATTACATTGGCTCTTTTATCAGGACTAATAGTAGCGCTTTGGTGACGCTTGCTTATGGCAGGCCTATATTTCAAAGCACTAGCCACTGGCTCTGAGGGTAGATAACAAGCTTTTCCCCTCGCAGACATAATTACCCAGCGATTTACAGGAAACAGCCTCGGTGTGCCCATCCACACCATCCAAATGATTATTAATGCGAGCTATAATATGATAGTCTATTAATTTATCTTAAGATTTGTATCGCTGTATGGTTATTATTAGAAACCTGGTGAGACATTTTCCACCTTCATACACTGAGTATCTAAATTACACAAAGCATTTTCAGTTTAGCTTGATTATTTTGCATTGTTTTATTTTAATAAGTTGAACTTATCATTTCTGTCAATTCTATGTATATACTATGAGATTTTCTTTCAGCAATTCAAAATGACTTTGACTTTGGCACTATTTTTATTTTGCTCATTATTCAAGTTTTCAGTTTAGTTGGTTGACATTTTTTTTTTGTCCTGTAAGAAATCAAAATCATGCTTTTCCAGCTTGAATGTTGATTATTTTCCTCATATTCTCCATTGTTGAGGCTCCTCTCTTCCCAGTCTGTCAGTAATTCCTGTTTACTTCCTGTCTCTATGAAGCCCCTCATTCTGAAAAGCACACTGTCCTCTGATTGGTCGGCAGCACAGTGTGCTGTGATTGGTCGAGTGCTTTGAGTGTGTTTGGGAAATGTCCCGCCCCTTACCATAACCACCAGTTTAACACACTACTAACTAACTCAACCAGGCTCCGCCCCTTTATTCTGCTATAATGAGGAATATTGTGACGTGTTTCAAGACTACAATGGAGGCGTTTCAGGAGTTCAGAAACACTGACACTGATATACAGAATAACTTTATGACTTTGCAACCGCAACATTAAACACACTTAAGAAAGATGAACGTGTAAAAAGCATAACAGGTCCACTTTTAACTGGGTTGTCTTAAATTTAACTTCCAAACGAGGTTGGCCCTTAAAGCGAACAGACACCGAAAGACAGAATAATTGTCCTCTAGCTGGCATTGTTAACACATTCAGTGTCTTTCTGCTGAGTTCCACAACTAGCTGGATTACAGAGACAGTTTGAAGCTTTTATCGTTGAACACGCTCTGGTGTCTGACAGCGTATCCATATCACTTTCCCACCTCTGATAACGGCTCATCCAGGGCACACAAATTACAATTTGAGTCCGACAGAGTCCGTTCTAGTTCTCCCATGATGTGATATCCTCAGCTAAAATACCACCTGTCATTTTATGAACTGATAAAAAATGGCTCAGGATAGTGTTTCATTAGGAACATGAGGGTGGAAAAGCATGTGTGTGTTGGTATGTTTTTCATATCACTGAATTAAATGACTAAATCTAGCCACACTTCTAACTTTTAAGCTTTTACAGTAAGAAACTTACCTTTTCTTTGCATGAATAAAATACAAAATCACCATTAAGTTGCATTGTATTGCACATGCAGCATGCAAGTACATTAATGCAAACAATTTTAGCTCAATTTTGTGCATTGCTGTCATGTTCTAAAATGTATCAGACAGGAATTCACAATGCAATGCAATCATGTTTGCATATTAATACTTTCTAGCATCACAGCCAAGTGAATATGCAAGCAATCATTGCTTTAGTTCGCTCAGGCCATTCATATGAATCTAGCAATTCAAAAATAACATGGACCCCCCCACCCCTCCCCCCAACACTGAATTGTTGGATCAATGGCAAAAGCAAGATATTGCATTAAATGCTGCTGTTTTTCCATTTTTATATAAATTATAATCTATCATTTTATTAATGGTATTTACTGTTAAAGGAGTAGTTCACTTTTGAAAAAACTTTTGCTGATAATTTACTCACCCCATGTCATCCAAGATGTCCATGTCTTTCTTTCCTCAGTCGAAAAGAAATTAAGGTTTTTGATGAAAACATTCCAGGATTTTTCTCCATATAATGGACTTCAATGGGAACCAGTCAGTCCAAGGTCCAAAAGACAGTTAATAACAGTTTCAGACGCTGCTTCAAATGTCTTTAAACGACACCAGACGATGAATAAGGGTCTTATCATGCGAAACAATCGGTTATTTCAAAACTTATTCCAAAAATGTAACTTTTCTAAGGACAAATGCTAGCCTTGCTCTATTCTGTGAGGCGCGTTTGTAACGTCACGTAATACGTAATTACGTTCAAAAGGTCAAAGGCGACGTAGCCGGAAGTACAGAATCAAAATCGTCCGACATCGTTGTTTTACCTTTTAATTCCTTTTTTTTGTAAACGGCGTTTGAGTTAGTTTGCACGTTCAACCTATGCCTTCAACTTGTAAACACTGACTCTGTACTTCCGGCTACGTCGCCCGTGACCTTTTAAGCGTAATTACGTATTACGTGACGTTACAAACGCGCCTCACGGAATAGAGCAAGGCTAGCATTTGTCCTTAGAAAAGTTACATTTTTGGAATAAGTTTTGAAATAACCGATCGTTTCGCATGATAAGACCCTTATTCATCGTCTGGTGTTGTTTAAAGACATTTGAAGCTGCGTCTGAAACTGTTATTAACTGTCTTTTGGACCTTGGACCGTCTGGTTCCCATTGAAGTCCATTATATGGAGAAAAATCCTGGAATATTTTCATCAAAAACCTTAATTTCTTTTCGACTGAGGAAAGAAAGGCATGGACATCTTGGATGACATGGGGGTGAGTAAATTATCAGCAAAAGTTTTTTTTTGAAAGTGAACTAATCCTTTAAGTTAGGTAAAAGAGCAATACTGCTCTCATTAGCTTTTACTGTTGCTAACGCTTGTAATATTGTAAAATTTCCTTAGTTCAGCTTTGTTTGGTGTAGCCCCAGAGCTCTTCTGCCCTGACATCACCTTCCTCTGACATTCAATTAACACGATGAACAGAGTGTGAGCGCACATCACCCCGGCCGCTGACAGGTGTTTCGCTCTCAGCGTTCTGGATTAAAGGGCAGGTTAGGTGTTAGGGCTTTGCGAGGCATTGTGGGTACAGTAGTTCTTATGGAAGATATTTTTGTAAGTGTCTGTGTCACTCAGAGTGGATCTGTGCAGCTGTTACCTGTAAATACAAAAGCACAACGGCTTCTTCAAAGATTTGAAAGTTATGGCGGACGAGAAGCATTTCATTTAAATTCATTTATTTTCTTAATGCATTTTAGTAGTCTTCATGCATTTAAAAATGATTTGTGCATTGTGCATTTTCTTTAAACAACAAAAATGCATTTGTTCTTGCAGTGCATCTTTTTTTTCAACATCTCTATTTTTGTGTTCCACAGAAGAACTCAAGTCAAACGGGTTTGGAACAATGTGAGGGTGAGTAGATCATGAACGGATTTTAATTTATGGGTGAACCGTTCCTTTAAGTAATGTGCTGACGTTTAATAAACTTACTTACGTTATAAGTGACCACATGAAGCACCGTTTTCACCTGCCAATCATCAGTTTTCACTGAGCAGACAGACAGATGTGGATATTTCTGATCAGATTTCTGCACCAGACTAGAATAACTCCACACACACACACACACACACACACACACACACACGTACACACTGATCTCCTACAGATGCATGATGAATGCACAGGATGCGATGTCACACTTGAGTGAGCAGTGTGTGTGTGTGTGTGTTGCCATGTGACAGATGCAGCGTGTATCTTCAGGCACGGCTTCCGCGAAAAGTACTCTTCATTTATCAATAATTGGACCTTAATTTCATCTGGCAGAGACTCGAGCGGACAGCAGCACATTAATGAGGCCTCTCAGATCAGCATGCACATATACCCTCAAACTTTCTGGGAACATGCGGAAAATCCACACAACACACACACACACATACACACTGAACATAAGCCTTTTTCTTTTTGAATGAATAAGTAATTTTGATTCTTGGTTCTGAATAATGTGTGTTAAATAGAGGTTATATTCATGTGTTTTTCTCCAGAGAGTTTGGGATTTTGGAAATGACCCAACCCAATCTGGGAAGGTCAGAGATCAGGAAGGGGATTGGGCCTCATGGTCACAGTAATCCTGTTCTGTCACAGATATGTTGGGTCACACATTAAATACTATGAATATGCAATTCATGACATCATCAGTAAATCAAATCAGACATACACTACCATTCAAAAGTATGAGGACGAGTAGATATAATAAATTTATTCAAATCTTTATACCGTGATACATTTATTTCAGGATTCTTTGACGAATACAAAGTTCAAAACACCAGCATTTATTCAAAATAAAATCTTTTGTAACATTATAAATGTATTAACTGTCACGTTTGATCAATTAAATGTGCCCTTGCTGAGTAAGCACACCCACCAACCAACACACAAACCCATCCTCCAACCAACCAACTCACCAGCACACTCCCCAACCAACCAACTCACCAGCACACTCCCCAACTAACCAACCAGTACAGCCACCAGCCAACCAACTCACCTGGGCTGCGTTCAGCCCGGACAAAACGTTGCACAACGTTTTTTAAACAGAAACGGTGATGCGTTGAACACCCCGTTCTGATGACGCAAGAGTTGCAACTATGGAGCCCGATGAGGCCATTCTCTGTGTTCTTTGAGAAGAATTTTCGGAGCCTGATGAAGTCGGTATAAATATTTGTTTAAAGGAGAACTCCGGCGAACAATGAACCTTTGGTCTAATAAAACATCGGTACCTAGTCAACCGTTCTCTGAGATTTGTTTTCATGATAATCGAATGTAAAGAGTTTTATCTCTAAAAACTGTTTAGCGTATAATGCTAGTAATGGGGGCATTGAGTAAGTAAAAAGAAATCGCTAGTTTATACCACTAACAAGGCTCAAAATAGCCCCACACTCACACAGTAACATAATGAGGCTCCATACATGCAAAATGAAGCATTGAGAACTTTGTAAGTGTACAGACCGTTTAATAAGAAGATACTTTATGAAGACAGTTCACTTCGCGTATACAGACAGGAGCCATCTTAGGAAATAGTCTCGATAAGTCGATCCCCGAACGCCGTTCATACAGTTCAGAAGTTCGTTGAACTTCATAGAGTTCAGATCACTCAGCACGACGTTCGTGGTTTGACTTATCGAGACTATTTTCTAAGATGGCTCCTGTCTGTATACGCGAAGTGAACTGTCTTCATAAAGTATCTTCTTATTAAACAGTCTGTACACTTACAAAGTTCTCAATGCTTCATTTTGTATGTATGGAGCCTCATTATGTTACTGCGTGTGTGTGGGGCTATTTTGAGCCTTGCTAGTGGTATAAACTAGCGATTTCTTTTTACTTAGTCAATGCCCCCATTACTAGCATTATACGCTAAACTGTTTTTAGAGATAAAACTCTTTACATTCGATTATCATGAAAACAAATCTCAGAGAACGGTTGACTATGTACCGATGTTTTATTAGACCAAAGGTTCATTGTTCGCCGGAGTTCTCCTTTTACAAAATATACCCGATGTTACAGTAACTGCACTTGCCGCCCAGAACACAAAAGAACATCCCAATCAATTGAAGGGATTTGTGGAAACTGAAAGCACACATTACCTAATTCAGACTAAAACATATTCTGTTTAGTCTCACACACTAACTTTATTTGTATTTCATAATGTTTTATAACATATTTTCTTTCTCATTTTTAGGAAAAGCACTTATTTTTTATTTCTATACCAAATGTCATACACTTGCAATGAAGCTAAAAAAATATAATAAACTACATCATGTTGATATCCTATATTTTTACAATAAACGACAAATATCTTCTAATATCCTCAGCTGTTGCATATAGCGATCTGCATTGAACACATTTGTAAATTATTTTCCTTGAACCCATTGTGTGAGTTCACTTTATAATACCGCGTGCTTTATGTACAGTATGTTGCTGCTGATTGGATTGCAGTTCTGACACACCCACCAAACGAGAGATCTCAAACCCCGGTGAACACCGTTTCCTGGAAACATGACGTTCAACTAGGAAACCGTAGCAAAACGTTGCGCACTGTTTTGAACTTGAACGTGCCCCTGCACACTCCCCAACCACCAGCACACCCAACGACCAACTAACTCACCAGCACACACACCAACTAACCAACCTACCAGCACACCCACCCACCAACCAACCAACCCACCAGCACACCCATAAACCAACTCACTAGCACACCCAACCAACCCACCAGCACACCTACCAATCAACCAAACCACCAGCACACCCATAAACCAACCAACTCACCAGCACACCCACCAACCAACTCACCAGCACACCCAACCAACCCACCAACACACCTACCAATCAACCAAACCACCAGCACACCCACCAACCAACCAAATCACCAGCACACCCATAAACCAACCAACTCACCAGCACACCCACCAACCAACTCACCAGTAGCGATGCGCGGATGGGCTATTATTTCACCCGCAACCGCATTACAAAACTCATCATCCGTCCACCATCCATCTGCACAATTTTCAAAATCGCACCCGCCCGCCATCAGCTGATTGGGCGATACAAGACACTGCTGATGACAGCCGCAAGGTTAAAAAGCTCTCAGAATATCAGCAGTGAACTCCGGCGCCGATTGGTGTGCAGGGACAAAAAAAATAAATAGCCTAAATTAATGGACGAAACTTGTCAAGGTGTTCGTGGAGGTTTGAGGTTTAGCAGTACACTTGTGATGCAGCATATTAGACATACTTGTGGCTGTCATGAACATATACTGCTTCGCAGGTTTTGCAAATTACATAGCCTGCACTGGTGTCATCCTTATTAACCACTCTGTAAATCTTATTTCTGGCAACATTTTTCTGACCTTCTATTTCCTTTGTTTTTAATGGCCATCTATGATAATAACAAGCAGTTTCTGCATCTGCATAGACTCGACTAGCTGCCTGATGAAAATTTGATTATTTTAAAGGTTTTTTTTTTTAGATGTAGGTATAGTCAGATAACAATATTTAACAATGTATACATATAGTTTTCATTTGATTGGTTCAACTGCCCTCCACCGACTGTATTTAATTAAAAAAAAAAATCCATCACTTCATCTGCCCAATAACTGCCAACCGCGCATCTCTACTCACCAGCACACCCACCGATCAACCAACTCACCAGCACACTCCCCAGCCAACTCACCAACCAACTCACCAGCACACCCACCAACCAAACAACTCATCAGCATGCTTCCAAACCAACCCACCAGCACACCCACCCACCATCAAACTCAACAGCACACCGACCAATCCACTAAATCACCAGCACACTCCCCAACCCACCAACCTACTAACTCACCAGCACACTCACCATCAAACCAACCAACCAACTCACCATCATACTCACCATCCAACCAACCAACTCACCAACTCACCCACCATCCAACCAACTCACCCACCAACCAACCTACTCACGCACCAACCAACCCACTGTCCAATCAACTCAATTCCACACCCACCATTCAACCAACCAATCAACTCACCAGCACACTCACCATTCAACCAACTCACCAGCACACCCACCAACCAACCGACCGACTGACCAACCAAACAACCAAACAACCCAGTGTCCAAACAACTTACCTGCCCACTCACCAACCAATCAACCAAAAACCCAGCCTTCAACCAATCAACTTATCAGCACACCCACCAACCAATCAACCAACTTGCCCACCAACCAACCCACCCTCCAACCATCCAACTCACCCACCAGCACACTCACCAACCAATCAACCAACCAACCCACCAACCAACCATCCAACTCACCCACCAGCACACTCACCAACCAATCAACCAACTAACTCATCCACCAACCAACCCTCCAACCAACCACCTCACCAGCACACCCACCAGCGCACCCTTGAATGAACCGACTCCCCAACCAACCAACTCGCCAGCACACCCACCAACCAGAGGTTTTGCCAGATTTAATTCATTTTAAATGCCTCAAATTAAACCCACACACTTAAATAATATATCAAATATTTGGCTTTTAAAATAGTTAATTCACCATCCAACCAACCAACTCACCCACCAAACAACCTACTCACCCACCAACCAACTCACCACCACACCCACCATCCAATCAATCAATCAACTCACCAGCTCACTCTCCATCCAACCAACCAACTCACCAGTACACCCACCAGTCAATTCACCAAACAATCAACCAACCAACTTACCAGCACAACCACCAACCAACCAACTCACCCACCAGCACACTCACCAACAGAGCCGGGCCGAGCCTTTTGAGGGCCCTAAGCTGAATTTGATTTGGGGGCCCCTCCCACTACGCGGAGTCACCTGTGCTTGACGATTATTGACACAAATCACGAAATAATGATGCATTATAAATTAATACAGTGAGGTTATGTATGAATACAAAATAAATACTTCTTAATAAAAAATAGATAGCCTACTTAAATATTTTTTTAAACTTTTACTTTTCTCTTTTACTTTTCTCTTTTACTAACTTTTTGAAACTTCTTAAAACAAACTGTCTCAAAACATATCAAATAAATTTTGCTAAAATAATAACTGAGAAATCAAAAACATAATAAGAGCAAGGCTTCAACAATGATAATTATTGCTGAAAACTGTAAAATATTATTATATTAATATTTAATTATTCATTCATTCATTCATTCATTCATTCATATTAATTCATTAATTTATGTCACTTGTTTAAGTCATCTAAAAAATATATATTTTTTGACTCCATTGGGGGGACCCCTGGTGGTCGAGGTGACCCAAGCAGCCGTTTAGTTCGCTTATGCCTCGGGCCGGCCCTGCTCACCAACCAATCAACCAACCAACTCATCCACCTACCAACCCACCAGCACACCCACCTACCAACCAACTCGCCAGCACACCCACCAACCAGAGGTTTTGCCAGATTTAGTTCATTTTAAATGCCTCAAATTAAACACACACACTTAAATAATATATATCAAATATTTGGCTTTTAAAGTAGTTCATTACAGAGTTTTAGCTAGACCAGTTAATCCAGTCTTCAGCAGATTATCTATTAATACCGTCTCTGACTGGCCATTTGTGGAACAGGCCTTTTCAATGTCATCATTAAATAAGAAGATTGTTAATCTCTCACTCTTCTGTCCTAAACAGGGTTATTTTACAGCTTGCAACATAATCTCACGTCCAGTAATCTCTCTCTTTCTGTCTCACTGGCTCTGCTGCTCGCTTATCCCTGGTAATTTAATTACAAATTACATGATTAAAAATTCATTAAAGTATTAGATACAAAGAACATGTATTTCCATCAGGGAGAGAGCGATTATTACACTGGCCCCGGTAGTCTTTTACCCCCTCCATGTCTCTAGCCCACAGGTTTTTTTCTTTCTTTTTTTTTTTTTTTTTTAGTAAAATCAAATTCACTCTTTTAATAAAGTAATAACACCTGAGACTTCTTGAAGAGCACAGACAAACCTTGTCATAATTGTGTTTTTTAGTTTGTATGTTTTATCTGTCAAAACACTTCTCGACTCTGTATGAATGGATTTTTTTTTTTCCAGTGCTTTAGTTCAGAAGGTTTTTCTGGTTATTGACGCCTGTATTTTTGTGTCTCGTGAAGGCCAAAAATCCTGTGAGAAATATTAACTACTGTATTAAACAGTAATATGGAACCAAACAGGTTTCTAAAACACTCCCAGCAGCCCTTCGTCTCCATTGTTTGGATAAACCAATGATCCCTGGGATGACTAGGATAGTAGACCGTGTTTATAGTGGTCAAAAGTTTGGAATAATGACATTTTTTAAAATGTTTTTGAAAGTCTCTTCTGCTCACCAAGGCTGCATTTATTTGATGAAAAATACAATAAAATGTGAAATATTATTACAGTTTAAATCAGCTGTTTTCTGTGTGAATATATGGTAAGGTGTAATTTATTCCTGTGATCAAAGCTGAATTTTCAGCATTATTACTCCAGTCTTCAGTGTCACATAATCCTTCAGAAACAATTCTAATATGATGATTTGCTCACCGCTTAGGAGTTTTACCGCCCCCTACCATATAAGATGACGTACTGCTTGTAAACAAAACGTTTTGCGCCTCCGGCTATATCAGTACGTCATCTTATACGGTAGGGGGCGGTAAAACTCCTAAGCGGTGAGCAGCCGGTAACAAAAAGTAGTCGAAGAAGAACGGTCTCGTCTCAGTTCTCGCGCATGCGCCCATAAGGAAGTAATGGAAAGTCGAATAAAGTCGTTATTTACGTTTTTTTTTTCGCACAAAAAGTAGTCTCGTCGCTTGATAAAGTTATAGTTGAGCCACTGTAGGCACATGGAATATTTAAACCTTTTCTTTTAATGACTTTCTGGGCCGTCAAGAGGCAGTCCCTCAGGCTGTCTATGGAAGAGTGATCCAGCCCTCAGATTCAATCAAAAATATCTTTATTTGTGTTCCGAAGATGAACGAAGGTCTTACGGGGTTAGTACAGCATGGGGGTGAGTAATTAATGACTTAATTTTCATTTTTGGGTGAACTAACCCTTTAAGCCCCTTTCACACAGCGTGTTGATCCCGGGAAATTGCCAGAACTCCTGTGTGAACGCAAACACGACCCAGGATTGATACCGGCATCGATGCCGGGTTGGGGACCTAGTAACATTGCTGGAATCAGTCCTGGATCGCGCTGTGTGAACAAAAGCCAGGACCAATACCGTAAAGGGTGTCATAGTGATGCCATCGCGCGACTGTTGCTCTTAGAAGAAAGTTTGTGTTCGTCATCAACAAAGAAAGGACGAACAAATGTCTCCAAACTGGAATGAAGCAGAGACCAGGAGCTCCTCTCTATCCTCGCTGATTCTGAGATCATTCACCAGCTTTGTGGAACGGTATGCGCGTGTACATGTTTTCGACGCGTAAGTTACACGTCTCATCCTGACGTCATGTGTCTTTCCAAGATCTTTACGGGTTGTGTGTGAACGCACTCACAGATCCCGGCAAATCACTGGCAGTGTGAATGAACCAAAATCAAACAATCCCGGGACAAATGCCGGGTCATTATCGGAATCTCTGTGTGAAAGGGGCTTTATAATGTTTCAAAGATTTACGTTCAAGAACCATAAAAAGTATAGTTTCCACAACTGTTTTCAGCATTGACAATTATCATAAATGTTAATGAGCAGCAAATCATCATATTACAGGGATTTCTGAAGGATGATGTGACACTGAAGACGAAGAGTGATGAGTAATGATGCTGAAAATTCAGCTTTGATCACAGGAATAAATGACACTTTACTATATATTCACATAGTTCTGTTAAAAGAGAATAATAATTCACATTTTTACTGTATTTTACATCAAATAAATGCAGTCTTGGTGAGCAGAAGAGACTCTTCAAAAGTATCATATCATGTACATCCCAAGAACTTCAGCTATACTGTCTTCTCCTTTGCATTTTAACACCAGAAATGGCGTTGAAAACTCGCTAAGTAGTAAGGATTGATAAAACGAGAATCTTGCTTGTTACGACAGTGGTATGAGATCATTATTTTGAAATAAATATTGTAATTGACTTCCTCTAGGTGCTTCTGGCTTGCAGCAGCACCAGGCCGCTTTGGATCCAGGTGTGAACGGGCAGGTGAGAGCAAGTGAGCGATGACGTGTCAGGTGTGATCGCTGCTTGAACGCAGTCGTTTGCTCACTGTTCTCACGTCTCAGGAGAGACCGCATTAATGACATGTTTGTCATGCTCCGTTCCCAGATTAGATTACCGCGCTAATTCCTCGGCGAGACTCGCATGGCGGAGCTCGATCCCTCCATTAGCGTTATTACCGTCAGTGTTAGCAGCAATTAATTGTCAATCAATTAGGAGAGATCAGAGTGAATGCACTGACCTAACGGAAAGCAGTAACTGGAAAGTGCACTAAATAGGCAGCAACTCAAACACTTTTCTTTTTTTTTTTTTACAGTGTAAAAGCTAAATACTATCACACATCATGGACCTGGATAAAAACACATTCAATCATTTGCACACACATAGACTGTTGAATTTAGGGTCAAAGGGCAAGTCCAATCTATACATGCACCTTTGTTTGGCTCAAAGTTCAGAGTTTAAGTGGCTGTTTTTTCTTGCATTGAGAAACCTCACAAGCTTCTTTTGTTCACTTACAGACAAATGCCATGATCCGGCGAGTCTGCTGAGCTTTGACCTCAGAAACAACATCAATAACGTGAAACGCTGAAGGTTTGGCCCTGATGAAGTTCAATGACGAGATGTCAAGCACCGCTGAAGGTTTCTGCTATTGACGATTCCAGGTAAATAAATGAGAAATTCAGTGAAGGTTCTGTGCGAAAGTGCATGAAGAACTTTGGTTCAGGTGGTTTAAACCTTCATAGTATTACTGATGAGGGAAAGGGTGTTTTTATACATTGTTGTTTTAGATTTAAAAGTAAGAAGAGTTAAAAAATAGCTATGTTTCCAGTCAAAGTTGTGTAAGAAATTGGTAAACATTTGCGAAAATAAGTGTTCAAGAGAACAAAATCGTCACTTCCTGGGAAATTGGTGTAAAATATCAGTAATAAAACGGTAAGTTTCTGCAATCGGGCTGTTTTCCCGCCATCATGAGTGAGTGTGTCTCAGAGCGTCAGATGAAACACAGTAAACGCTGTCATGTTCTCTTGCGTTCGGATGCTGATGTTTGTGAACACACTCGTGTGTGTGAGACGCTTCTGGAGGGAATTAACCAAATCATTCTGATCACACACTTTGATTTTCAGAAGCATCAAACCAACATTTGAGATTTGAGCCTCTCCTGAGAGAAAGCCACGTGAGTTTATTGTTGTGCATTGAGGAATTTATTCACTAAACATGTTTCCATCTTAGTTTATTTGCATGCTTTCTTATCGTATAAAAATGAAATGCACATTTTTAGAATTCATGCATCTGCTAAATGATTAAATGTAAATCTCAACAAAGTGTGCTTCGATTTGCAAGATACCAGATACCACAATGTGAACGACCTGAGCTGATCTCTACGGCTCTGTTTACACCTGGTATTAAAGGGGTAGTTCACTTTTAAAAAAACTTTTGCTGATAATTTACTCACCCCCATGTCATCCAAGATGTCCACGTCTTTCTTTCTTCAGTCGAAAAGAAATTAAGGTTTTTGATGAAAACATTCCAGGATTTTTTTTTCCATATAATGGACTTCATTGGGAACCAAACGGTTCAAGGTCCAAATGAGAGTTTCAGTGCAAACTACAAACTGCTCAAAGGGCTTTAAACGATTCCAGACAATGAATAAGGGTCTTATCTAGGACCCTTTGAGTCATGACTCGAAAAAAGATTTGTTCATTTTAAAGAAACGAGTCACGAACACTCATCACAGAACAGAGCAAGGCGAGCATTTGTGCTTCTAAAACTTAAACTTTGTTATTTATTCTTCAAATGAGCGATTGTTTCGCTAGATAAGACCCTTATTCATTATCTGGTGTCGTTTAAAGCCTTTTGAAGCTGCACTGAAACTCTCATTTGGACCTTGAACCGTTTGGTTCCCAATGAAGTCCATTATATGGAGAAAAACCTGGAATGTTTTCATCAAAAGCCTTAATTTCTTTTCGACTGAAGAAAGAAAGACGTGGACATCTTGGATGACATTGGGGTGAGTAAATTATCACCAAAAGTTTTTTTAGAAGTGAACTACTCCTTTAAGGTCCATTTTGGCCGACCGGATCACAAGTTGACAACGCTAAACACAGGGTCTAAAACGTCTCAAGCTTGTCCACTTTCAACCACTTCCAGAGAGAGGCGAAAACACATCGAATGTGTTCAAACAGCCACTAAAGACCGTCTACTGACCTCATGCGTGAACATTATGGAAAGCGTGCTAGCCTGACAGGATTTAAAGGAGAACTCTGGCACAAAATGAACCTTTGGTCTAATTACACATTGTTACCTAGTCAACCGTTCTCTGAGATTTGTTTTCATGATTGCTGAATGTAAAGAGTTTTATCTCTAAAAACAGTTTAGCCTATTACACAAGTATAACGCTAGTATATAGGGCATAGAGTAATGACAAATAAAAATGGTAACACTTTAGAATACGGTTCCTTCGTTAATGAATAACTACACAAGAACTAATGAGTAACACAATATTAACAATCTAGTAACTTTCATTAACTAACAAGAAACTCTGATTAACGAACTAGTAAGTAATAGCGCACAGACGAAAGTGGTAGTTCACTATTAAGTAATCAATAACTACTATTTTTTAATACTTCCCAGAGAACTACTGAAAAAGTTTATTACCAATCTAGTAACTACTATTAACTAAAAGAAACTCTTATTAACGAATTAGTAAGTAATAGCTCACAGATGAAAGTGTTACTGAGATACTCCTGTGGGAATTACTATTATTTGGATTCGGCATTATAAAGTGAAGATTATTGGAACTAACCTAGTAATTACTCAAGTGTTACTACATGATCTAGTCATGATTTGTGCAAACGTTTTGAGATTTTTGGTGAACTTTAGTAAACTTTAGAAAATGTCTTTAACACTTGAGTAATTACTAGTTAGTTCCAATGATCTTCATTTATAATACGAAATCCAAATAATTAGTAATTCCACAGAAGTATCTAGTAACACTTTCATCTGTGAGCTATTACTTACTAATTCGTTAATAAGAGTTTATTTTAGTTAATAGTAGTTACTAGATTGTT
>NW_024121688.1:4435795-4451748 GCF_016745375.1 Pimephales promelas | reverse complement strand
CAGCGTTCTAACGATCAGAAAACAACGAACCAAGCGTTAATTAATCTCTGGATTATTCTGAAGCTGCACAGCAACAACCCTCATAAATCAGGAATTATTTTGCTGTCGCATGGAGCTGCGGAGAGAGAGCCGTGCAGGTGTGTGTGTGTGTGTGTGTGTGTGCGCGTGCGAAAATGATGTATCGTGAAACACGCTCAACTGTGATCCGACCATGTAACAAACATCAATCAAACTACATGTTCATTTCCACCTTCTTTATCAAAAACAAAGATGACTTACTGCTTTCAGAGGAAAGGGAACAGAAATCTCTGTGCACAGGGAAAAAGTTTGCTGCCATTCTTCAAATAAAACTTTTAAGGTACAGAAATTTTAAGGTCAACACAAACGCAATCTCTCTCTCTCGTGAAACTGTAGACACAAGAAAAACTATAAAACAACAATTAAATAGCATTCCATATTTAGTTTCTGAATAAATTACCAGTTTTTCATGTAAGACGTCATGACAAATGAGGCAAAATCCACCTCACGTTCTTATAACTGAGATAAGAGAAACCTAATTAATTTGGCTAATATCTTAAATTTGTAAAACATATTTTAGCAGTATATTAAGACAAGAAAAATGGGCTTCATAACAGGATTTACCCATGTATTTTGTAAAAAAAAAATATATATATATATATATTTATTTATTAAATTTTTATTAAATATTTAAATTTTTTATTATATATATATATATATATATATATATATATATATATATATATATATATATTTATATATATATATATAACCAGTATATTTATAAGACAATAATATTTATAACATTTTACCAATAACCTATATTTAAATAATGTAATTCATAACAGGACTGATCAATATTTTTTTGTAAAAAAAGATAAATATTTTGCCAGTATATTAAAACAAGGAAATTCCTAACAGGACTGGACTGTGTATTCTTTTACTAAAGAGTATAGTTTCTTGCTTAGATATGTTAATGATAAAACCAACTCTTGAATGGATTTATTTGTGCATTTAGGATCTTTTCGGGTGTCAGTCTGGATGCAGCAGCTGTAGATCATAAACAGACCTCATGAAACGCACTTTATGCTCACAAAAGTAACTCCGCGGTCATTTAGAACGAGAGAGCCGTCACGTGTCTGATTAATATTCAGTCAGGGCAGGAGTGTGTGAAGAGGCACTTGTGGCGTGTTGTGCGGCACGCGTGCATCTGCACACGGTCAAGAGCTCTCCTCAACTTCCCTTATTAGTGCGCTGCTTTGTAGTGCGCACTGCTTCACACACACACACGCCATTACGAGCAGTCTTTGATCCCAGCCTGCTTTCATCATTAAGGGTGTCCACATAAGAGTCGTTACAAGATGTGCTGAATTTACATCTATTAAGCAAATCGACGGTGATGGACCTGAAACTTTTAGACGGGTTCGGTCAAACTGTTTCTAAAGCTGGGAAACACATGAGCGAGGAGATCGGGGCTAGTTGTCACACACTTTACTATGAATATTTCTCAGTTATTTTTCCCCAAACAACTATTTCTATATTGAATATTTATAGCATTACCATTACCATCCAAAAAAATGGATGCACTGTATGGGGTAAGTTGTCACAATAAAACTTCTTCCTCTGTATTTTTGTCTTGTTTTCCAGGACAATTAAATCAAGATGTATTTACTGGAGAAGCAAAATGATTGAAGATATCAAGTCTTGTTTTCATGAAAAAAACAAAATAATAATAAAAAAATCCTAAATGAAGTGAGTTTTTGCTTAAAACATCTAACTGGCATACTTTTTGTTTGAAGCTTAAATGCACTATATTTGTAAGATGTAATATATATATTTGTAATATATAACTATAAGTATTTTAAGATAAATATATTTCATAACAGGACAGACCCATATATTTTGTAAGAAAAAATTATAATACAGTACTAGTAATATTTTACTAGTATATTACAACAAGAAAATGTACTTAATAACAGGACTGATCCACATATTCTTAAAAAATAAATAAATAATATCATACCTGTATATTAAGCCAAGAAAATGTGCACCATTTATTTTTTAATTCTTTTAAATATATTTTACTACTACTGTATATTAAGAAAAGAAAATCTGAGATTATATACTGGTCCATATACTGTTACAATACAGCATACAATGTATTATAAGGATTAAAAATACTTTTACAATTCATTATATATATATAAAGATTTTAAGTGAAGTTTAGCCAATCAGAATAAATGAATAAGAATAAATGAATAACCTGCATGTCATGTGACCATTAATCGATACCAGGCAGCGAACTGTGAATGGTTACTGTAGTTTAGATCAAATGAGAAAGAGTTTTTTCTGCACAGAACATGTGCTTTTTTTAAATGAGCGGAAGAACACACACCTGCAGGTCAAAGGTCACGCTCCACCTGACCCTGAAGCACTCAGCCTGTATTTATACTGACTTCTGACAGGAGATCATCTCAAATACACACCAGCTTCTGCGTCCCGATGTAAGATGTGATGCACCTGAATTAAAGGAGCACACAGGGATCTTAATTGACTTACTATTCTGTTTTATTTAACGATACAAATTATAAATTACATGTAGTAATATAACTCTGTTAATCCTGCAGATTATAATTTAAATGTTTGCATTTGTTATGGAACATGCCAACCAATGGCAATGGCAAGTTTTTGCGGCAAATGCAAATGAATACCATTCTAAAGTGCACTACTACGCTAGTTTGAAGGTTTCTAGATTAGTTCTGGAGTCTACAACAGCTTTACATGCATAAAAGATCAAAACACACTTGAATTTCCTCATAATATCCACTGCTCTTTTCTCACAGTGTCTGAAACGCTTCGTTTGAAGATTCAGTCTCTCTAAACCCCGCCTCTCTGAGAGCCGCTCTGCTCTGATTAGTCAGACGCCTCAGTGTGCTGTGAAGGGTCAGAAACTAAATGCTCATTATCATATCAACGATATTGTGGGTTTTACCGCATCAATCTCATTAAAATGGATTTGCTTTGTCAGCAGAAAACAGCGTCTCCTCGACATGAACAACACAAACCAAACTCTTCCAGTCTCAGATACACTAGTGTTTGAGGGCGGAGCTAAGAGATGCTGTTCAGCCAATGAAAACCATAGGCTTGTCTTATAGTCAGTCTATATCCCGCCCCTCCGCTTCCGGCTCATTGGACCTTATTTCGAAAAAAAATGTGTGGTAGTCAATGGTGAGAGACAACTTATTGTTTCATTCCGTCTGAACTGTGCCCTGAATTACAAATGATGTTTGTCAATCTAAAAGAAAATTCTGAAAGTCAAAAACGTCGCAGTTTGTAACATTTAGTTTTAAGTGAAAATCGCTCAATGAACTACATCTCCCGGGAAGCGGAACAACGAGCGAGATCCGCTGCTCGTGTGTGTGCAGTCTGGTACAAAACACTCAGGCATGACGGCGTAAAGTTACGATTATAACGTAAGACAATAGAAACAATGACAGACATTAGCCTCAGTAAAGTTAGCTTCATTCATTGAGAGAAAATGTGCGCCTTTGGGGTTTGTAGTCTTTGTAATTACGTATTTTATTTTTTACGTCTTATACCTCAACGGTTTTACATCAAACTGCAAATTTCTTGACTTTAAAATGTATCTTTTAAATTGACAAACATTATATGTGTAATTCAGGGCACAATTCAAACGAGATCAAAATATTTGTTGTCTCTCGACATTGACTACCATACGATATTTTTCTGAAATGAGGTCCCATGGTGGTTGACCGGAAGGGGAGGGACTTAGGCTCTCTATTCAAATTAGTAACATTGTTACGTAGGTAACAAAAAGTGAGACCGTTTTAGCAGTTCGAAATCGCTTCTTTTGGGAGGAAAAAAAAATCAATTTATCTGCAATTTGAGACTTTATTAAACAAACAGCTTTATTACACACTACATGAAAAGTCAAAAGCATTAAAGTATTTGACCACACTGTAGAGAACAGAATTGGTTCAGTGTAATCAGATTATGGGTTAAACATGCATTTAGGTCAGAAAATGACCTTAATTCTTAAGAGGATTATAATTTTTGTCAGCATTAATTAAGCATCATTACTAACATATGAGCAGATCAATCTCCTCTTTCTCTGTGTCTCCGTTATATGTCTCTCTTGCATTTCTTGGATCGGTCATGAATAAAACATCACTTTGGAAAAAAAAAAAAGTCGAGATTGTTGCTGTCTGAGAAGACTAACGGCCCCTGACAGGCGTAAAACACACATGCGGTGGTAAACGCGGGTTCAGGATCTGTGCTCTCGCCACTGGGCCGCAGGGAGGGGAAAATCACAACCTATCAAATCTATCAGCTTTAAAGATGCAACGTGTCTGAGCCACACCGCAGGTTGATGCATTCAAGATCACCCGGAAAAAACTTAAGCAAACAAGTGACAGTGAAATATCACCGGCCACTAATTAGGTACACCTGTTCAACTGCTCATTAATGCAAATATCGAATCAGCCAATCACATGGCAGGATCACATGATCAAGATGATCTGCTGAAGTTCAAACTGAACATCAGAATGGAGAAGAAAGATGACTTAAGCCAAGTTCACACAACAGGATTTTAAGCCCGATTTGCAAATCGTTGAGCTCGCCGACAGGTCAGGGTGTTATCGCGTGCAAATCGCGAGGGATTAGCGAATGATGAACGCTTGCCAATCTGTTAGTATGAAAGAGCCAACAACGCAGCGAAAACGCTCGCAGACGTGTTGCCGAGCCCAGAAAAATATCTAGCCTGCTAGATATCCAGAGCGTCACGCGACTCGGTCTCAGTGATGTCATGTGTACAGCCAATCATAGCAACGCATGGTTTGAGGACACCAGGTAAATCTTAGTTTTTATATTTTTTTTGCATTTTTTTCTCAGAGCAGAAGCAGATCGTCGCGCAAACAGTGTGCAGCACTAGTTTCTGTCTGACGTCCATATTCACGTTTTGTATTCTATTCTTCGCTGGGTACTGGCGCCCGTGCTGTTTCGCGTCATTTCTGGTTCGTTTTATTGCTGGTTTTTCATGATAGAAGAAGATAGAAGATAGAATAGTTTACAAGATAGAATCGTTGGGTGAAAGAGTTGTTGTCAACCGTTATTTATTTGAATATTTTCAGGATTTAGGCCCCGTCCACACTACTGCATTTTCGTTTAAAAACGGAGACCTTTTGCTACGTTAGCACCTCCCGTCCACACTAAAACGGGAAAAACGAAGACCTAAAACGGAGAAGTTTAGAAACGCTGCAGCTGCGTTTTGAATCTCCGGACGGCGTTTTAGTGTGGACGAGACAAAACGGAGAACTTCAGAAACGCTGACGCAAAGGCTGACGCTTGGCTCTATGATTGGGTGTTATCAGTCATGACGTATCCTTCCCTGATTCGTCATTCACTGTTTACACAGGCACGCGCATGCCCAATGTTGGTGAATGGTCACGTGATCCGCGTTTTCAGTCGTTTTAATGTGGACGGAGATCGTTTCTAATACGCAGATAAAACGCTGGTGTGGACGGAGATGATCGTATTCGTTTCAATTCTCCGTTTTTAAACGAAAACGCAGTAGTGTGGACGGGGCCTTAGACCGTACCATAGTACTGAAACAGCTCTCGCTCTTATCATCCGATCGTGGTTGTATCTCTATATAGTGCGTTGTCAACTCGTGTAGTGAGTTACCTCCTGTTGTGGATCAATCACGTGGTGTTGTGTGGTGTGAACAGCTAAACAACTTGAACACTCCTGATTTCACTGAGAGCTAGTCATGTAGTGTGAACCGCACAGTTCAGCCCGACGTTTTTAAAATCATGAAGTGTGAACTAGGCTTTAAGTGACAGGAGGAGGTTGTTTGACTCATTGTAATGTCGTGACCAATCAGATTTTGTTTTATGTGACATAAAAGGGTGGGTATATCTTTAAATTTACATATTTGGCTAATAGTTTCATCTAATGTGGGACATTTTATTTAAGGTGTAATTTTTTTTTATTATTTCATGCATTCCCAGGGAATCGAACCCATGACCTTGGTGATGCTTTATGTAAAAAAAAAAAAAAAAAAATAGCATGAAGAACTGATTTAAATAATGCTGCGGTTAACAGTAGCATATATAAACTAAACTAAACCAAAACCAAAACCAAAACCAAAACTTTTAAAAAAAATAAAACTATTTCCACAGTTCTAGAGTAAAGGCTGGGATGCTGTACAGCTGAAGCCCGGATGCATGTTTCTCCGCGGCCGTTGATTTGGCGGCACACGTAAACTCACACATCACACAGCGTCACGTCACCGCTACAATTTAGCACTAAGATCTGCTAGCGCTGCCAAAACTGCACGGCTGCCATCTTCACTTCCACATCTCTCTCTCTCTGTGTGTTTCGCTGGAGGTAAAAACAGACGCTCTTAGCACCCTGTCAGATTCAGGCTAAACGCTACGCTAAAGAACTCTCACACACACTCATTCGCAGGTGTTTGAAAGTGAGAGGAGATCATATGATCTGTCACAGTGCGTTTCTCGCTGCTTTTCCCCACAAAATATAATAATTCTCCATCAGAGAGATACTATAGTGAATATAATCTGCTTCTTATTACACTTCTTAGTGAAAACACATTAAGAAACCAGTGGCACTCATTTATTTAGTTTAGTTTCCCTCATGTTGTTCCAAACCTGTATGTGTATGTGGTTAATTTATTTGTCGAAAACAAAGACAGACCGGGAATACTTTCCAATAATGTTACAATTGTTAACATTAGTTAATCAATACTTTTGCAGCATTTATTAATCTTAGTTCATATTAATTAGACATTTACTAATTTATTAAGCCTATTAAAGGGGTCATATTATGCCTTTTTGTTTCTTTAGTGTGTGTAATGTTGTTTTCAGATTATAACTTGATATTAGTGTGATGCTATTATTATCCAAGTGCTTTGCCAAAAGGAAAAGCGGCATGTTTCTTGCTCCTTTGACTTCCATGTGTTTTAGTGGACACACGATTTGTGTGTGTAGTGTCTCTTTGAAGTGTATTTGCGGTCTGATAATTAGGACTCATCTGATAAAGCGCTCGATCGCCTCTTAACAGCGTCTGCATCTGAGCAGAAAGGAACAGCTCAATTGGCTTCAACAGAAGACACACAATACACTAATAACAGTTACAAGATACCAAATCCATCCACTAATTAGAGCGAGATGATTGATATATCAGGACAAGGTTGTTTTTGATCCTCTGACTATCGCGAGTCTGTGTAAAGCATCTCTGTAAGTGGCAGCGATGACGTCACTTCTAATTACTCGCGAAATTATTCACGCAATCAGACGAACGCAGGAAATGAAGTTTGGACCGAAGTGGCCACACACTTATTAATAAAGAGCAGAGCGAACGAGAAACACACAGATGGAAGGATGATGGCGGTAAACAAGGCTTCAAGCTGGATGTTTACCCAAAAAAATGACAAAACATGATCCTGATTTCACATTTTTGGAAAGGAGAGAAGAGAAAGATTGGGTTATATATGAACACACAATAAGAGAATAATCAAAATAATATTGTTGAAATGAGAAAGTCCTTGTCAGTGTTTGAGCTTATAGTGTATCTACAGCATTGCCTTATGGAGATTTGGCAAATTAAACATGGAATTTGATGTCATTTCTGGGAAAAAGCATCACTACATCAATAATACACAACCAATAATATGATATTTTTAAATGTTTATAATTATATACAGAATACTAGTGTTCCCATGATGACAGAAAACCGAGGAATTATCAGGAAACTTGACAATACTGGGGATTTCCAGAGGAGAAAAACTATTGCAGTGATTTGCAAAATGCAAAAACAAAACAACAATACATTAATTAGTAACTATCGTATTATTTGTCACTACTAACTGTTTGGCTGTTTTTAGTAATAGACACCTTCTGTTCGGATCATTCATTACTCACAGATTTACAGCCATTTTAAGCTCATTGTGATTCAGATCTCAACACTTGTGAGTATGTGTGGGTGGGGTTTTCTAATTCATATTACCCACACTCATACACACACACTCTCTCTCTCACACACACACACACACACACACACACACACACAGACAAACACTCACACAAACTCACTCTCACACACACACACAAACACACTCTGATGCACACACACTCTCACACTCTCACGCACACACACACTCTCACACGCTCCCACGCACTCACAATCTGACGCACACTCACTTACTCACTCCCACGCACACACACTCACTCTCTCTCATGCACACTCACTCCCACGCACACACTCTCACGCACACACACTCACTCACTCTCACGCACTCCCATGCACTCTCATACACGCACACTCCCACTCACTCAAACTCTAACGCACAAACACTCTCACGCAAAAACACTCTCACGCACAGACTCTCACGCACAAACACTCTCACGCACAGACTCTTACGCACACACACTCTCACCCACACTCTCAACTCTCACGCAAACACTCACTCACACGCACACTCTCACACGCACACACACTCATGCACACTCAATCTCATGCACACTCACTCCCTCTCACTCTCACGCGCACACATTCAATCTCACGCACGTTCAATCTTACGCACACTCAATCTCACGTGCACTCAATCTCACGCACACTCACTCACTCTCACACACGCTTACTCTCACGAGCACACATTCACGCTCACATGCACTCACTCTCACACGCACTCACTCTCACTCTCACACACCCTCACTCACTCTCACACACGCTCACTCACTCTCACACACGCTCACTCACTCTCACACACGCTCACTCTCACTCCCACTCACGTGCACACATTCACTCTCACTCCCACTCACTCTCACGCGCACACACTCACTTTCATGCACACACTCACATGCACTCACTCTCACGTGCACTCTCTCACTCTCACACACTCTCACGTGCACTCACTCCCACTCACGCATTCTCACTCTCATGCGCACATTCACTCACTCTCACGCACACACTCTCATGCACGCTCATTCACATGCACGCTCACTCACACGCACACTGACTCACTCACTCTCACTCTCACACACGCTCACTCACTCTCACACACGCTCACTCACTCTCTCTCACACACACTCTCACTCCCACTCACGTGCACACATTCACTCTCACTCCCACTCACTCTCACGTGCACTCACTCTCATGCGCACTCACTCCCACGCGCACACACTCACTTTCATGCACACACTCACATGCACTCACTCTCATGTGCACTCTCTCACTCTCACACACTCTCACGTGCACTCACTCCCACTCACGCATTCTCACTCTCATGCGCACACACTCTCACGCACACACTCTCTCACACGCACACACTCACTTTCACGCACATTCACTCACTCTCACGCACACACACTCTCATGCACGCTCATTCACATGCACGCTCACTCACACGCACACTGACTCACTCACTCTCACGCAAACACACTCCCTCTCACGCTCACTCACGCACGCATTCTCACACACACAATCCCTCACTCATTCACTTTCAAGCACACTCATTCTCACATACACTCTCGCTCTCTGACTCACTTACTCACTCATTATTAATGAACACTACAGGTGCTCGTCTGCTCATTTTCACGTGCACTCACTCCCACTCACTTTCACTCACTCTCACGCACACACACGCTCACACACGCTCACTCACACACTCACACTCACTTTCACGGGCACACATTCACTCACTCTCACCCACACACACTCTCACGCCCACTCACTCACAAACACTCTCATGCACACACACTCTCTTTCACTCACTCTCACGCACACTCACTCACTCTCACGCCCACTCACTCACAAACACTCACGCACACACACTCTCTCACTCACTCTCACGCACACTCACTCACTCTCATGCACACTCACTCACTCTCACTCACTCTCACCCACACACACTCTCACGCCCACTCACTCACAAACACTCTGACGCACACACACTCTCTCTCACTCACTCTCACGCACACTCACTCACTCTCACTCACTCACTCTCACGCGCACTCACTCTCACACACACACACACTCACTCTCAAGCGCACTCACTCTCACACACTCACTCACTCTCACGCACGCACTCTTTCACGGGCACACACTCACTCTCACTCACTCTCACGCGCACACATTCACTTCACACACACTCACTCTCACACGCACTCACTTCACGCACACACTCACTTTCACGCGCACACTCACTCTCACGCACACACTCACTCTCACGCGCACACACTCACTCTCGCCCCCACTCACTCACAAACACTCTCACACACACACACACACTCTCATGCACACTCATTCACATGCACGCTCACTCACACACATACTCACTCACTCTCACCCACACTCTCAACTCTCACGCAAACACTCACTCACACGCACTCCCTCACTCTCACGCAAACACACTCCCTCTCACGCTCACTCACGCACGCACTCTCACACGCACAATCCCTCACTCACTTTCAAGCACACTTATTCTCACATACACTCTTGCTCTCTCACTCGCTCACTCACTCACTCACTATTAATGAACACTACAGGTGCTCGTCTGTACCTGAACTCCTGTTTGGTGCGCACCTGAGAAAGACAGAGCGATGCATGTGTGCGAGAGTGTGTTTTAATTGTCTCTGAGTGAAGCCGTGGCCTCACATTACTTGATTATGCTTTAATTACACATACTATTGTTCTGTAATTGCTTTCAAAGAAACAATAGGAATCAAAAAGGCAATGAAATGAGCAGGTAACGAAGCTCAGGTCAGTAAATATGAAAATTAATGACCTGTTCAGGAGTAACACACACCTGCTGGATCCTCAGCATTATAGCGAACAGGTGCAGACAGCCTGAACAGCATCACACACACGCATTACACCAGTGTGTGAAAGTGTGTCTGTGACGAATGACATGCATTCAAGAAGATCTATTAGTATAGATATTGGAAAGAGTAAAACGCAACCAGTAAATTCTATCTGAGAAAGAGAATATTTTTACCTGGATGGAATTAAACCATTTTGTCTTTTGGCTCTACAATACTTGGATAATTTAAACAAAATATAAAAATATGTGATACCCCCCCAAAAAATGCAAACAAATACAGTAGAAATTGTAAAATATTATTAAGATTCAAAATAATTATTTTCAATGTAAATATATTGTAAAATGTAATTTCTTCCTGATTTGATGCTTAAGAAACTTATTATTATTACTGTTGAAAACAGTTCATACTTTTGTGGAAACTGATGCATTTTATATTTTAAGGATTCTTTGATGAATAAAGTTCAAAAGAACAGCATTTATTTGCAAAGGAAATTAAAAATATGACAAAAATGTAAGAAAGAAAAAAAACATACATATGAAATTGACATTATATATTTGATATAATTTAATTAAAATCATTTTATTAATATATAAAGATAGAATAATAAATAAATTTAAGGAAAGAAAAAAATACATACATTAGGTTCCCCTCATTTCTTTTGTTTTCACGTCCTTTGTTGGATTTATAGGGAAAGGATCAGGTCTCCAACCTGGATTTACACACAAAAGAATATGACGAATAGGAGTATGAAAAAGAACATAAGATTGACTTACCAACACAAAATGCTGGTGTTAATTAAAATACTGACAATAGATGTAAATAATGCATAAAGAATGAATAAATTATGTTTTCACGCGCACTGATGGACTGGTGCGGTTTTCCCAGATGTCGAGACATTAAGCGTCTCTCTAGAACTGGAGATCTGCTCGTGTTTTTCCCTGTACGGATGACAACTGGACAAATCCAAATACAAGCAGGT
Source organism: Pimephales promelas (assembly GCF_016745375.1). The sequence goes on along the minus strand of NW_024121688.1, from coordinate 4,439,889 downwards.
TTATTTCATCATTCACAGGGCTGACAGCATTTCGCACACACAAACACACTGTATGTTATGTTCAATTGAAATGTTCATTTGACTGACATCGTTTTTGGATGAGAGATCCATTATGTGGAATGTCTAAAACGACTTCATCACAGCATCTCGATCGGTCTCTCTCTCTGTATCTGTCTCTCTCGCAGGTTTTCCTGCGGGCCAAATGAAATTAGTAGTGTGCTGAGTAGTTTTGTGTGTGTATTTTGTGTGCGGTCCGTCAGAAGTGCTTTGCTGCCTGATTACCTCTCAGCCCGACGGCAGCACTGCAGGCGACGCCAGAGACGAGGCACCTGGACCCCTGAACACCCCAAACACACTCCTGCCAGAGCACAGCTGCTCAAACCTCTGAACCACACACACACACACACACACACACACGCGTGCATGCATACACACCCTCACACACTCGCGCTCACATACACACTCACATGCGCACAAACGCACACACTCATACAAACTCACTCTCTCACACACACACACGCAAAAAAAATCTCTCTCACACATTATCTCTCTCTCACACACACACAAACACACACACACGCACGCGCACACACGCTCACATACATACACTGGCGTGCACCCACACACTCTCTCACACACAAACTAACAATACACATGCTTACATACACACTTACATTCTCACACACAAACTCTCTCACACACATTCTCTCTCTCTCTCTCTCACACACACACACAAACACACACTCACATGCTAACACACACCAAACGCTCACATACTCACTCTCTCACACACACACCACCTCCTACCCTTCACTGACACTTTTCTAAAACGTACAGTATGAAACTCATTTGAGATCAATGTAGATCTGATGACTCTTTAACGATAACCATATTTTACACTAAACAAATTAAATGATGTATTATTATTTGGTGTAATATTATATATATTTATTTATAAATATATACATTTAAAATATGCATATTATCTGTACATGTGTATCAAAAAACCTCTGTAAATGTTTTTTGTGTCTGTGCATGCATGAATATATATATATTTTTTTTTTATTTATTATATTATTATTTCATGTTTTATCATATATTATAATATTATAAATAATAATAATTACAAAACTATTAAACAATTTTTTTTCAGATTTCATTTACATGCGCAATTAGATGCGTACACAGGCATGAAACATGTTCTAAATGCATGCATTTTTTTTTTTTTTTTTGCTTTATTATTAAATACAAACATCTATGCATACATTATTTTTTGTAAGGGGTGAGTTATCGTCGCATCACCCAAGTGGATTTTGTTTGTACAGTAGTAAATATGAAAGCGCTATATAAATACATCATTCATTCATTGTTATTTTTGTTTTTATTATTAAATATTTATATTATCGTCATTTATTTTTTCCCCTAATAATATTACTTTGCATTGTTGTTCCACTGAAGTCAGGTCTCTGACTTCAGCAGAATGACTGTACACACACACAGACACACACACACGTCTTCGGCCCAGTCTGCAGATGTCAGGACAGCAGATGCAGCAAATTCGGTGTCTGTCTACAGCTGTAGTAGCTCACCCTGTGGGACCCGTCTGCACACACACACACACACACACACACACTACCTGGTGCTGTCTGGGCTCAACCTGTGCTCACACACGGGTTCTGCCGTCTGGTGGGCCACAGGTGAAACGGAGACGAGAATTGAGCATCAGCTCGTTTAATTGCGTCCAACACTTCATAAATCTTTCATCCGCGTTCCTGCTTTTGAAAGCCGTGGCACTTCTTAAACACGACGTTTCAGGTTTCTGAAGCTGATTTATCCCGAGCTTGTGGATACAGGAGCTAAAAGACAGAGAGTAAGAGAGTAAAGCTGTAGATTACAGAAGAGGAGATGATGTTTGTGTGAACGAGGAGTTGGTGTACAGAACGCGCTCTAGTTTTAGCAGCACAACAGAGGTGAAGTTCTCCGAAGGCCAGAGTTGAACGGCACAGATCTGACAAACATTCACATGCACACGAACACAGACAAAGAGAGGCACGATAAATGCATTTATTTTTTATGGTAAATCTGGGACGTCCTCATTTGAGAAGGAAAAAAAAAGATCTGTAAATTGTAAAAATGCTTAGTCTGAAGTCATAATTAGCTTTATGATATAATATGATACATCTGTCATACATCCTCATTTAAATGCATGTCTTCATACTAGCATATGAATAACATGCTTGTGGTTTTTAGCAGTTTTTTTTATTCCAGTATGGATACTTCAATACTAATTTTGATAAAAACGAACATTCAGATCTGTGTTCTGATCCTGAGAGAGCCGGTGTCATGTAGATGTAATAATGAAACAAACAGCCTTTTCAACCACAGTTCATTATTTCTGTCTTAAAATCATTCATATGATCACAGAAGCACTGGAATAAAATATTATAGTTCAGATATAAACAGAGATGTGTACGGTAGTGATCAAAATAGATAAATCACCTTTCCGAAGAATTTATGAGCGAGTCATTGAATCATTCACTCAAACCGGATTCTATATTTTTCTTTAGTTGTCTGTTTAAAATCGTGGGAGATTTTAAACCAAAATTGTGATTTGGTTATATACTACTGTATGTACTATGCAGCACACATTTTATTTGTAACAAAAAAAAAAATAATAGTATCAATGACATATTTTAGTTTCATATAAATAGTTTGAATAATTGAGTAATTTCGCTGTATTTTTGTCATTCTCAGTTTTTTTAATGTCTATCTATATAGGTTTTAATTTATATTTCATTTTAGTTACTTTCGTACATTAACTTGGCAAACTATTTACTCCAGCTGTTTATTTTTCGAAGTAGTAGCAAGTAAATATCACCATTTTACAAGAAAAATACAATAAATAATTCGATTTAGATGTTAGTTGCCATTTTTTGTAATTATTTGTCAAATTTACTAGCGCATTCTCAGTGATCACTTAATTCAAATCATGAGAGAATCATGATCTTTATTTAAAACCAAAATTATGATATGGTTTATATATGTACTATTAATTGATGTTACTAGTATGTTGTTTGAGTGTTTGGGTTATTGGCATGACCGCTTTTTTGCAAAGCGAAATCATATTTAAATAGAAATATATGAGTTTGTTTGAAACAAGGTTTTTATACTCAAATATGATTTAGCTTTGCAAAAAAAAAAAAAAGGGTCAAAGGCCCAATACCCAAACACTCAAATAACATATTAGTAACATTAACTAATTAAGCCAAGTATAAGAGCCCAAACCAGGCAGCAGGCAGAACCAAATCCTCCCTGACCTGAAAAGCGGGATACTGGAATCTCTCGCTCACTCACAACACACACACACACAAAAACAGCGCCTGAACAACACCATCTGCTCCAGGAGAAACCGCTCTGGGAGAGAGAGAGACAGAGGAAAAAAAAACATTGTACACAGACAGTTTTTGTTGTGTGGGTTATTCGGTACGCCGAACTTCTCGTCTAAAATCGCGTTTGGTTTTATTTAAACGTGTTTAGGTCAGTAAAGACCTAAGTCACCGCACACATTCCAACCATAGCGACGCAACGATTGCTATTTCCATAGCGATGAAACACTCGACAGCCAATGGAGCGCGGGGTGTCGGATTGCGCACCAGAAGGCTCTAGAAGCTTTAGGAGGGATTCAGACCATTAATTGAATATTAATGCAACCTCAGCGCTGACACTGGTGTGATTAGACTAATTGATCAGCTCACCGTGCCAAGATGTCAGCCGCCCGCATCCCACAATCCTTCATTTCCAGGGCCTTTTATATTTGCATGATTTCCTCTCATCTCACAGATGCTTTTTAAATATTTGTGCGCCTGATGTTATTTAAAAGTAATGAGACGAGTATTATGGAGAACGCAGGGTTAGTGATCCCGGTGTTCTCCGTGAGTCTCTTTCAGCCAATAATGATGGACCGTTTGGTCACGCCCATGTCGCATTTCACCCTAAAATCGAGATTTGTTGCAAGATGTAGGAAGATGTACTGAAAGTGACCAAAATTACTTTCAAAACAACAAAAAATGAACAAAAACACACCATAAAAAGTT